>VXBW01004906.1:768192-775692 GCA_013400375.1 Thinocorus orbignyianus
GGTCCTAACTGCCAGATCACCTTTGAGACATTGGCACTAGAGTTAAAACAGTTAAGTTTGAAGTATAACTTCCACCATTGCCTATCTCTCTGAAATGGAAGTTTCTTAAAGAAACTGAGAATTATTGAACTAAAGTGACATTTTGACCTGTAGGGCTTTTTTGCCTTCCCCCGCCTCAAGCAAACAGTGTAATTAAACACTTCTCTGTATAGGAGTCCATATTCTTCTGTTTCCTGGAGAGATGATTGAATGCTTTCCATTCTTTTTGAAATGAGTTCACAAATATGAGTGGTAGAATCAGCTTCTTTAAGCCAAAGGTATTTAGACTTTATGTCTGGCGCAAGCAAACCATATTTTTCCATGGTCAAACTTTGTTGTAAGTCCATAGGAAAACTTAAGGTTACTGTATAGCTTTCCTTACTTGACAGTCTGAGAGCAGAACTAGTAGCTACACTATTCAGACTTGAAATTCACATTCAGATTGCAGCCTAAATGCACACAAAAGAAAGAATTCCACAAAAGTGTTGATAGAGAATTTTTGGACACAAGATACGTTCTAGCAAACCACCGCTGATTCAAAAAAAAAAACCAGCTGTAACTCAAATAAATCATTTTGTGGTTTGAATCAAGCATTTTTCATCCCTTTATTCAGCATGTAGCACGCAGATTAATGGATATGCTTCAGTAACTTCGACAGTGTGTGTTCACTGAACAATTGGACCACCAAACAAGGGCTTCTTCGGTCTATTCTCACATCAATGAGACACTCAAAAGAGTTCCAGATTACTCCTTTCTCCAACTCCACTCACAAGAGTTCGCTCTGAGTTGTAGACATTTATCTGACATGACTGATAAATTTGGGCAATTATTCTTCCTCTCTCTGGAGATCCACTTTGGCCCTTGCAACTGTAGATCAATTGAATAATATTATAAGACACAGTGTGCATGGACAGCCAGAAGAATCAATGTAGTAAAAGAGGCTTAAAAGCTCTTCAGTCAGTTGGAAGTAGAGAGTAGAGCTGGCACCACTTTCAGTTAGGGAGGTATCTACATTTCTCAGTGCAAGTTTAAGCTTTGATTTCCATAATTGCATACGAAAAACTACATTCATGCAACGTGTATGAACAACTGCTACTGGAATTGCACACACAGGCAGAGTACCTACCCATGTCTTTGTTCCTGCAGTTTCTGCATATATTTGGCAGTTCTGGTCATTGGGTAGGTAGTTTTGGAAAAGTGGCATGTGTTGCAATTATTCAAGCAGTAAGTCCCACCATTAAAGAAACAAGAAGCATAATCTCATCCAGGAAAATCAAAGGAAAAGTACCCTTTTTTCTGATTCTTGTAAGTAGTTAATTGCAGCACATGAAGGACCACATATTGAATCTGACCCCATACTTCAAATGTGTCCCAGGAGAAATCTCCAAACTAAAGAAACAGACAGAAAGGAGAATCTCAAGGGTATCTGAAGCAGGCACAATATAGCATTCAGCAGGTGTCCAGCCAGGAAAGCACTCATGGCATCTAGGGACAGCACAAAGGCACAAAGGCACAAAACCTCCAATCATTCCTGCTTGTCAGGATTCTGCAGGTGCCTGGCTGGACTTCTGAGGTGCTGAAAGACTTTGACACTCCATTCATCTTTCTGATCCCTGTAAACAGAAGGTGAAGCTTAGGAGATAATGTTGGGATTCACTGCTTCCTTATGTCACATAGCTTACCTTGAAATAGAAAATTCTTTCTTGGTTCAATGCTAGAAGGTGACGACTTTCAACATAGTGCAAAGGCAATTCTTTCTGAAAGAGTTATCATCTACTACTATTTCATCCTCAGACAAAGTTGTGGATGCATGTGTTTGTGGTGTTTTGTAAACATACCTGCAAGGGAGGAAGGTCAACCTGTATTGAATATATTATACATCCAGTCCATTTGATACACTTTAACTTGCTTATATTAAATTTTAGGGACTTATTGCCAATCTTCTTGAACTTTCCTGGCTTTCTTCCAAGAGTTCGGGAAAACTTACTACAGGCATAGGCCTAAACAGAGATCGTTGTCCTCGTGAGCTGCCTGAAAGTAGTCCTTTCCTATTCAGTCTGCATAGAGAAGTTCCTTTTTTTTTCTGATGAACCTGTGTTGCTCTGACGTCTTTGTGTGAGGCCTGCAGGTGAGGAACTGGCCAATTGTCACAACAGGTTGCTTCTAGATCCCTCCTGAGTGTATATCCTAAAGCTCTCAATATGTGTGTAGTCACAGGAATGAATGTAACCCACTTCAAATGATAGCATAGATCATACAAAGCATGTGAGCCTCTATATGTAGCTCAAGCGGTCCACCCAATTGGTGGGTTACTTTCAGTGACAGTATTTCCATGACTGAAAAAAGTCTTCTGTTCTGTTATAAGGGTTATCAGGCAAAACAAAAGTAGGCACTTAGTTCTAATAATCTCGTCTATTCATTTTTCAAATTCTGACAAACAGATTTTGGCTCTGGCATATGCACATGCACATACACTATCATAGCAGTGTTCTCTTGTTAACGCATCTTTCAATATCTGCATTTTATTACATTAATTAGCTGTAGTTCTCACTTCATCACAAAATTCCCATTAATGCAGACAGGAGTTTTGCACAGAGACCAAGGACCAGATACTTATGTATCTTTTAACTTTTAATTACTGCACCATTCCAGGAAGAACCACATACATTTCCAAAGCTTACGTCCTGGTAAAATAAATGTGTAGAAAACGTGACTACCTAAAAATGATATAACGTTAAATACAGTTTAAAGTATAAAAATGTATAAATAAGAAGAGCATATGTTATTTTGGTCCACTGTAGCTGCGATGCACTAAGGATTTCTCCTTATTTAATACAGATTTCTGAAAATCCTAGTCTATTATAAGTTCTTAAAATAAAACCACAAACACTGCAGACACTTAAAAGATGTTCAGAAAATTGCACAGGATAGCTCTAGAAAAAACTTTTGAGAAAAAGTCTCATACTACCCATGAAGATTGGCAAATAGATTTCATTATACTTACTCTTCTTAGCAGTTCAAAGGATAAGGCATGAAAGCAAGGCTTTACTGATGTGGCTCTGTAATGGAGAAGCTCTACATTATTTTTCAGTAGGGTCTAGAAACCAAAGATGCAATGAATGACAGTTTGGTGCCTGAGAGCCCTGATACTTAGAATTTTAGATTCAGAGAGTATCCTAAGTTGAAAGGGACCCACGAGGATCGAGACCAACTCCTGCCTCCACTTCGGGCAACCTGTATGTTAAACCATAACACTGACCATTGTTCAAACACTTCTTGAACACCAACAGGCTTGGCACTGTGACGACTTCTCTTAAGAGTTTTTCCAGTGCTTGACCACCCTCTCAGTGAAGAACTTTTTCCTAATATCCCATGATGCAGCTTTAAGCCATTCCCTCAGTGGACACTAGAAAAAAGAGATCAGCACCACTCTCTCCATTCCCCCTCATGAGACAGCAATGAGATCACCTTTCAGCTTTCTCTAAGCTACATAATTGAAGTATCCTTAGCTGCTCCTCATAAGTTGTGCAGTCCTTTCACCATTTTTGTTGCCCTCCTTTGGATACATTATAATATTTTTATATCCATCTTATAATGTGGAGCCCAAAACTGCACACAGTACTCAAGGTGAGGCTGCACCAGTGTTGAGCAGAGTGGGACAACTTCTTCTTTTGACCAGTTAGCTAGACTCTGCTTAGCACACCCAGGGTCCCTCAGGCTCTTTTGGCTTCCAGGGTACGTTGTCGACACATACTGAGCTTACCATCAACCACGCGGTTACTGGTGTGATTTTAGGCACTTAAGTGCTTTGACTTGTCTGGCTGTCAGAACTGAACCTAGGACATGGAGAGAGCACTGGGCCTCACTCTCAGTCTCTCAGAATCACAGAATCACAGAATCACCTAGGCTGGAAGGGACCTTTTAAGATCATCAAGTCCAACCAATGGGGGGGAAACAAAAAAAAACAAACAAAAAAAACCCACAAACAAACAAAACAAACAAACAAAAAAAACCTACACAAAAAAAACCCACCAAAAAAACAACAACAACAAAAACAAAAAGCCCCACAAACCACCACACAACACAACACTAGCAAACCCAACACACCACACAAAAATACATCCAACACTAATCCATATCCCCGAGCACCATGTCAACTCTCCCTGCTGCCTTTCTTTGTCCAGTTTGGATCAGGATCAGAGGAAAACAATTAAGGCAGTAGAAATGAGGGATAGTACTGATAGTAAAGATACTGCTATAACTGGCATCAAGTCTTCTGGAAGAGAACAAGATTCCTCGAGTTATCTTGCAACTTGACTCTGACTGTGTTAACCCTCACCCCCGTGTAGAGCGCTGTCAGCCCATTGAGCTGGACTGAAAGTAGGGTCCTACTGTTTGCATATAATTTTTGGATCAGTTACTTATCAGGTATTTTCGGTTCTAAAATGTAAAAAGTGAAGGTGTGGTAATATATCATGCCATTTAAACACACATGATTGAATCTTTCATGGATAGCTCATAGGCTAATAATCACATTCCCCTATAATAAGAATTTCTCATATAAGTAAGGGGTGGAGAGTTGGACTGTCACCAACATCTGTAAATTGTGCGAGACTCTGCATGTCACTGTCCTGCATTTCCATTTGTAAAATGACTTTGCCTAGACCATTTGTAGAAGGATGTTCATTTAGAGATAAGAGTCTAATGATACAATACTTCTTTGCCTTGCATTCAAAAGATTCTCTTTGTGGAGGATCTTCACTGATTAATTTCTGAAATGATTAGTTGTATGGCAAAGCTTTCAGAATGCAATGCAGAATCATAGTCAGGGTTCCTTGTGCAAAAAAAACCAAGAAAAATTTAAGTGATTCCCGCTGATTGAAATATGCTGTCTTGGACCTGTATCAGTATTTAGTAAACCCTTATTGTTCTGCTGCCAGTACACATAAAAATGCCGTAGGCAGTCTCACCTGCTTTTTCCTACCAGGTATTAGCATATAAAAATACACCTTATACATTAATCACATTTGTGTAGTAGAGGTTTTCATCCCTGTCTTAGAGCATTGTGCGTGATATGGAGAAGTTAATTAAGTTATTTACAGGCGTGCTATGGGCAAGTGAAACTATAGAATTTGAATATGTATACCATAGTTACCTCTCTGCTGTTCTAGACAAAAAATCCACTACAGAAAATGAACACTCAGTACTTTGAAAAAATACTTGTCTTAACACATTCATTTATTGAATGTATCTGAGGTTGAACATGCCAATATAGTTTTATAGCAAAAAATGACATTTAAAACATAGAAAAGAAAACATATTGAAATAGCTTTCTGCAATGTGGAAAAAAATGTTTTCAATAGTTATTCCATTTCCCAGTTTTCAAAGGTTCTGCATTAAATGAAAAATCTCACTCAGTAGCTCCTGCATTTGCCTGTTTCTGGTGTTAATTATCTTTTGTTTGCCCTTGATAATCCTGAGGTGGGTATGCAGATAATGAAGGCTGCAGAATCATCTCAAAGTGTAAAAAACAATGGCATTGTCAATTCTGCATCACAACACTTTATAAATTATGAATGTTATCCACATTAAGGAGAATAGTAGACTTTTAAAATTACTTCCATGAATAGATTAAATTACAAGTATTATTACATTTCATTTTATTAAGTGCATCTTAGTAGTTATTAGGGCAAATGAACATGTTCTCTCAATTACATAATAACATTAGAACTAAAAATTATGCATTGACACTCCCAAATGCATAATGCAGCATTGTGTATTAATCATCCCAAACAATATTTTCAGTTTATAAGAAGACAATTATTGCCTATTGAACAATAACATTCTTATTGATTTATTGCAATTCAGATCCAAGAATGATTTTTATGTAAAAGCTTTGATTCTTTTCTGGATAGTTTAATAATTTCTAGCTCTTACAAAAAAATGTAACAGTCTTTTAATTACTCCCTTTTATTAATCTAATTACAATAAGACAAAGTTTATCATATATTTCATTTTTAAATATCCTGGATAAGACAATGTAGCACACATTCAGCATATACCAAATCATTTAAAAGAACAATTGTTAATTTTACTTTTAGCAAAAGGCTATTATTTACATGATGTGGGTTTTAAGTTACATTTTGATCCTCTCAAATGATTCCAGTGCTCAGATCTGTGGATTTCCCTGTTGCCTTTTATTTCAAGAAAAAAACTTTCAAGTGAGTAGATTAGTAATTTTTAGGGCATCATCTAAGAATAGGAAAAGATCCTGAGGCTAGCCCACTGACTTGTGTGGCAACATCTGAACTCATTAAGTGAGAGAAGGATTGCACAGTACACATGTGTGGCAGCCAGGTCCTTTAAACACCTGCAGAGCAGTTGTTAACATTGATATTTTCAGATACTTTTGCAGCATTCAATTTTTATTTGTCTGTATTATACGCATTGGTTGCGTATTTCTTTTCTTTAAGTTGTCCAGATAACTATGTCTCACTGTTTCCAGCACTTCTAATACTTCATGTTAATTAGATCTGGCAATGCACATACTGATGTACTGTTGTTTACTTTAACATAACTGACAAATCTTTCAGCATGATTACTTAAGGGATAATCATTCAATCATTAAAAATGCAATTTTTACAGTCAACAATTTTTCTTTAGACAAGGAAGAGATTGTTCTCATTTACTGCATTTTTCTATTTTGATTTTAATTTGAGTTTAACACACTTGCTGTCAATATCATTGTCTGATTGTGTCACTCTATAAAATGTTGGTATGTGCTGGACTGATGTTTCAGGGGGCGATTATCGACTCATCAGTAAAGTAACAAAAATAAATAAGAGACACTTCAGGTATTATTCATACCACCTACAGATCACAGTCAATAAATCAGCTTTGAAAGTGAATACAAATCACTCCACATTTCTTCGTCTAAATATTAAAATGCTACCTTATGCCTCATCATATGAATCTTGAACATGCAAGACAATCTGCTTGATTCAGCAAGAAGAGTATATAAGTGTGCAACATTACATACTCCTAGGGAATACAAATAAGGGTTTTACATATTTTTTTGTGGGGGGCAGCTGTGATACACCAGGTCTCAGTATTAAATGTCCTTTGTGCTGCTTAAAAACAACTTTTTCCTCACATATTCTGTTCTAACGCTTCCTACCAGCTGGGGTAGAATTTATGAATATGACCAGAAGAAAGCCTGTGGAAATGTCTCTAACAGTGAACATTTTGAATCAGCAAATGTTCTAATTGGTCATTTCATGGGAGTATGTAGTCAGTGTAATTAGACATTGTTTATATTAGCAGTGTATTGGGTAACATGAAACGACTAGGTGATCCTTTCTAGCCTAATGTTATTAACTAAACAAAGTAAGTTAGACTCTTTATCACCGTTACATCAGATTAAAAATGACTGGAACTAATACATGTACAGTTGACAAAATA
>VXBW01004906.1:780692-791896 GCA_013400375.1 Thinocorus orbignyianus
CATTGCAGTTTGCGTTGTCTCAATCCAAATTGGCCTCTGTGGCTACTGACCACATTTTTGAGGCTGTTCTTAGTTCTAAAGGAAAATTTCTGCCTTGGTATCATCTATGTAATGATTATCCAGGTATTACGTGGCTACCAAACCCTTGCTGTCAAATTCATGGGAATGGTACAAAAATTTACAGTTCTGCTCACTAACTCCTCCTGCCACACTCTTAGTATAGGGCCTTATTTTTGTTCCACAGATCAACTTGGAAAAACAAATGTCTTGAGGTGTAGCAAACGCAATTGTCTTCATATTTGTGTTCAAAGATGCGTATCTGGTGGTCCAGGTGAGTATTGTACTACCTGTCCCACATAACCTGAAAGCAAGGAAGGAAATAAACACTCTTCAAAAGACATTTACACGATACCTTAATATAAGATAGTGATAAGGGTTTCTATTCCTGCTCCTGGCATGGAGAAATATCACAAATGTACTCACTCTGGAAAAGAGAAGCTGCAGATTTCTTTCTGTGACACAATGTCCATAGGTCATTTCAAAACAGAAAGCTGGAGATTTTTGGAGACGGCAGTTCTCAAAATGCTTATTTTCTTTGGTAGACAGCTCTTGTCACAACTTCATGTAGTTATCAATGTATACCACATTTCAAGGTGTAAATATCACAAAACTACCCTTTCTGATGGTTTGAACTCAAGAGTCCAAAGTCAGAGGTGATATGTAAGGTAATGATTAGGTTGATTAGTCATGAATATCGATATAAATTCTTTTGTAGTTTGATTTAAATTCTCCTGAACATTCACCATTCACTTACTAATGCATAACTAGCAAGAAGAATGAACGTGTTCAAGTAAGGAGTAGTCATCTTTCAACTGACACACATCTGAACCCCTCCATGTTTTGGTTTTCTTCCTAAATTCAAGTGTTTTGGTTCCATGATGCTCTTACATCAATATAATTGTCCCTAAACAATTAGAGTCAGTGGTGATGCATGCTGGAGAGATGGCAGAGGAAAATTAGTCATTGTGAATACAAATTAATTAGATGTGGATCATCATACATATATCAAAATGACTTCAGAAAGTCATATATTATATTTATTTCAGTTCATTGTCTTATTAGGAGTCACACCTGAATTTAGACTCTCATGAACTGTAACATCAAATACATAGACAAATGCCATGATATATGTCTCATTTTTTATTTAACTTTTGTATAAGCAGTGAGGATCCAAACTATCAACAAATAATCGGCAGTGTTCTGGTCTAAATGGATTCTGCTGGATCCAATCTTGCTCTTAAAAATGCCTTATAAATTACACTTCTCACTGAAGTAACAGAATTAGAACCAAACCATAGCTCATCATTGTCTAAGATGAGTATATTTTAGTTAACAGTCAAAAAACCTCATGAATATCAACTGGAAATTTGGACTGAAAAGACGTTGATACTCATCAGAAATTTCTACTCTTTTTTTTTTTTTCCCTGTTTTTCTGTTCAAGTTCAACTGACAGATGCATGAAATGTAAAGCTGTCTACAGAGGTATTCCTGTTGAAGTTAGTACCAAATTGTGTGTTATGATTCACAGGTAGGAATTCAACATAAAAGTGACAGATGATTTGCTGAGGAAGACAAATTTACCCTCAATGTGCTTGACCAACATGCTGGAAGGACTGACAGACTTTGTTGGACTGACACGGGGTGACAGCAGCAGACATTGAAACTGGAATTCTTGTTGCACCAAGCAACAAAAAGGGCATCTGTGAGACAGTGCAGTACCCCATACACGAAAAACAGAAGAACTTATACACATATACACAGTTTTCTTCCTTGTTTTATATTCTATGCCTTGTCAACAGAGAAGTTGACTCGTTAATCCTGAATGAGGGAAAGCCTACAGAAAACCAGAAGACCCTCTACATAAGCTCCTAGAGGCATAAACATTATTTATTGCACTTCATTCTTGTTTAACTGAGGGAAGTAAGTGCTAATAAATGCTCAAAATAAAGAGATTAGAAATGCGATTTAGCACAGTCAGGGATGATGGCTATTCATCAGAAATACCTATTCATTTTTTTTCTATTTATTTTTGTTCATTTTTCATTGACATAGTTTCCTAAGAGTCTATTTTGATATTGATAGTTCAGGGAGGAGCAAATGTAAGCACTAAAGACTTGGATGAGTTTCTGCTATTTGAATTTGCTAGAGATTTTATTAAATAGCACTGTAGCTCAGGACAAGCTGATTGCATTTCCCAGCCTATTTCCCCATACTCCCTAAATGCTGATTTACCAAGAATGAAATGCATATACACATACTCTGGAGCATGTGTTAAAGCTGTGCTAAACATTTTCCATGTAACTTCCAGCTGGCAACATTTTGCCAGAAAGCCTGGTACTTAGAAATGATAAATAAATAAAACAAACAGAAACTTGTGTTGTAATAAGGAGACAATAGAACAGCTGCAGGGCATGGAGTAAATTCAGCTTGACTTGATGTGGACACAGTGGCTGGATTTTACCCAAGAGGTATTAGCAACATTCAGATTCCTAAGGGGAGGACTGCAGAGAGGGAAGAAGGGATCTCATTGGGAGGTCTCTTAGCACATTTGAAAAAATAGACACAGAAACTATGAAAAATAATATTTAAGCAGCAAAATCCGCATACGCTGTCCTCCTGCAGTATGTTGAAAAAACATGAACTTGTCTCAGGAAGAAAAAATAATGAACAGAGCTTTGTTTTGTTTTGTTTTGTTTGGAGGGAGAATAGGAAGAAGATGGAGGGGGGCTGGAGCCTGACAAGGCAAACTATGACAACAACAGCCACCAGGCGAAGGAAAGAGAAACAGTGATGGTAAGGAAAGACAGAGCAAATAGGGTGTATCAAGTGTGCTTCTAAAGGGTGCTACTCATTAAAAGAAAAGAAAACCCCTCCAAACGTCTTTAATTATATTTGTAAGGGCAAAAGTAACACATAGCACAAATGCTTCTGTCATGAAAACATTTTCAGTTCAAGCAAAAATGAGAGCAGTTCCTCAGCACCGGTGGTGGTGCTAACTACAAGTGCAATGGCAAAAGCTACAGTAGGTGAAACATTTATGACTGTTTATTTATAACTGTTTCTTTACCTTTCATGAGCACGCTTTCTTTTACCTCTACTTATAGCAGTGTACATTGATTGTTGTTTGATGAACATGCAATAGTAACAGCCCACTGAGACTTGTATTATTGGTATCCTCTTGTTTTTGAAGGGCAAATCCTGGCTTGCTTTCTAATACAAGGTAGTGCTGTATGTTGAGGATGAAAACCTCGATATATGTTCATGCTTATAGCTTTAGGCACCCACATTTGAGAACAATGACCTTAGAACTGTGTAAGGACCAGGGGCAGTGGCAAAACTGGAAACCAGGGATCAAACTTATAAAGAATATATATCAAGTGGGTAAATTAGATGCCTGTATGTTGAGTTCCTGTTACTTAACTGGTAGGCAGAACTTTTTGTGTTGGAAACAGTAGTACTTTAAGAAAAAGTAAAATGGGGTCACATTAATCTTTACTCTCTTATGTTTTCACTCAAATGCATAAAGGAGGCTAAGCAAGAATTTCTGTCATAGCCATCACTCTGACTTCGGCTTGACTGGGTTGTCATGATCAAATGACTTCACTTGCCTGGTGTGTGCTCCTCTGCTTTTTTACATCCTTGATATCCCAGTTTATACACGTGCACATGCTGACTTCCTCCAGGACACCACAACCCTTCCTGATAATTGCACTGCTAAAGCTACCTGCTGTGTTAAAGGTCAGCAGAAGGGCCTTAGCGGTGAAGTGGCACTTGCCTATCAAAATGCAAAATACTGGGGTGAAAGAAGTAAAACTCAACTATTATATGTTACAAAACTCGAGACATTCAAAGTCGAGTATATCTTTCTTATGTTCCAATACCCAGAAAAGAATGTCACAGCATGACTCCGTGACAGAGACTGAAAGAAGAATGAAAAATAATGCAAGTTATCTCCTTCTTGTTAAAATCTATTGTAATCTTGTGTTCTTCCTCTGTTATTGCACTGAAATAAAGACATTTTAATCCCAGGGTATAGCTGAGAGAAGCCCTGATCTAAAAATTGCCAAACCTCCCGATCCAGTATTTTAGAACTCAGAGTACTTGTCACTTATGAATATTCATATAGACCACTAAAAGAATTATATTCTGTCTGCAGTTGCAGGCAGGAAATGAACACAGTAAATTCTAAAGAGACAGCAGTATTTTATAGAACACTTGTGAAATATTAAGAGCATCCACAACAAAATTCTTGTAGGAAAATTGTTCAGGAGCGGTATCATGAACAGTGATAACACCGTCACAGAACACATCTTTTAGAATTAAACAAATTACAGAAATTCATCTCAAGTTGTAGAAAAGTTGGAATTCTTCAAGGTAACCTGATAATGTGTGCATTTCTCTTACATGCAGGAGTATCCATGTTGGTCAGGTAAGACATTGAATGCAAAAGGCTTATATAAACTTTGTAAAAGAAACTAGGAAACTTGGATAAACATAGGTTTTATCTTAATGGAACGCAAGTTTTTATACAAAGAAGGAATTTACCTCCTGAAAGCCTGCCCTAAGGTTTACAATTAAGGATAGTTAAAAATGGGAAATATTTTAAACTCGTATGTTTCCTTCCTTTATGATTAAGTAAACTGCAAAATTCCTTGATGGTAAAATAATAAATGTTTAAGAAGATTATTTTCCATCACTTTCTGACAAGTCAGCACTTGTATATGAGAAGACCTAATCTCACCCTAGCAAGAAATGTTCCAGTGGCAGATGTGGAAACCCAAACAGATACTGAGTGAGTTGTTTGGGAGACTTCTTGTGTTCACAGTATTCCCTGAAGAAATGAAAGTAGCCTTTTATGAGCTCTTCCATTAATAAACATCTTAATAATAGAGGCAAGGTAGTGTGGAGACCTCTAAAACCAGAGGTTGATGGTAGCTCAGCCGAGCTACTAGCATGATGCTGCTGAAAGGAAGAGAGCGCTCACTCTCCTTCTCCCACGCCTATTCTTACTTCTCTTTCTTTCCCTCCTGCTCCTGGCAAGGCAGTTGTCCCTCCCTTGCAGCAGCTCTCATGCTGCTTTGGGCTTTTTTTTTCCTGCTCATTGACACATTGGAAAAACACTCAGCTGATCTAATGGTTTTGCTTCTGCCATTTTAAGGAATTAAAGTTGCCTACAGTGAAGACTGGCAGGCTCCTGAGACAGCAGAATTTTGTAAAGACCAGGAATTTGCAGATGTTGGTAGGAGGCAGGAGCTTTGTTTTCTGGCAATGCACAAACGTTAACTGACCTCTCTGCATCTCACAGAACTATATTCTGAGTTTGGAGTTCTTTTCAAAATTGATGGATTTTTTCAGGCACGAAGAGTCAAATTTTGTAACAAAAATGCTTATTGATATGCTGGTTGTGTGTGACAAGAGGGGGCAATCCAAATTGCCAAAACAATAGTTTCTTTCTGTAAATCTGTTAAGAGATTTCTGAATTGAAAGTGATGAAAAGTATTTAATGATCTCAACTAAAATAAATTAAAATAAAATTTAAACTTTCCTCACACAAAATGAAAAAAAAAAAAAAAAAGGTGGAGGAAATTGTTTAATGTGATTCCAAAGTTTCTCCTTTTTTCAGATATTTTCATTTGTAGAACAGGCAAAGGAAACTGCAGATTCTCCATGCTTCAGCTCTGACCTCTGCCTAAGGGATTCTAGAGTCACTACACGGGTGTCTCCTCTACATACCCTTCCCCGCAGTCTACGAGGCACAGGGGCTGGAGCACTCTCAGGCTCTTTGATTGGCAGTGTTCCATTTTGTATGCATGATATTTTATTCTTTCAATGACTAAATGAAATCGGACTCCTGGCCACTACTGTGATGTCATTTGTCCCTTCTCCAGATCAGTTTCATTCACTCCATCCAACCTCTCTGAGGAGTAGCTAGACCACCGTCAGGTATAGATGTTTGCCTGCTTAGCTGAGTCTACAGTCTGAACTCAACAGTTTTCTAGACTTCTGATAGAGGACGCAGCTCATTCTCCTCCCAGGTAATTGTCAATCTTTAGAACAAAATTTAAAATGTTCTATAGAGATGAATATAGCTGCAAAAGAAGGAATATCGTAAGCTCGATGCTTCACCAGGAGACTCCAGGCGTCTTGGAAGAAACTCTTCTTGGGAGTTTTGTGGATGAGCGGAAGTGTGAGCAAAAGTATTTCTGCCTCTCTCACTGAGAGTGACAGTTTAAATCTTTGAAATGATATATGTAGACCTTTACCTTTGCTTTCACTCCCTGCTACTTGTTATATGTGATAGTTTATTTTATTTCAACATGTTTTTCAGCTTCTGGGGGGTTGTTCCATTTCCACAGAACAGCTTCAATTTAAGGATTTTTATTTCCATCCTTCACCTAAAGATCTGTGATTGCCAAAGCAATGCCTCTGATTAACTGGCTTGATCTTTCCTAAAAGTGTCCATGCTGAGGTTGCTTTTAGGTTAGTGCTCGCCAGATCCTGTATCCAGGACTTCACTTTCCCTAGGATACCAGACCTGAAGGTGTTAAAAAAGAGCAAAACTTGCTTTTTGGAAGCTTCTGAATACTTTAGTCTATGTCAGACAAGTGTGTCTTCATGCACCAGGTGCTGACAGTCAGATCCTGTCTTCAGTTAAACCCATGCAAACTCATTAGGATCAATGGAGATGCACAGATAGAAGTAAGTAGTATTTATCTCAGAAATGCTGGGCTCTCATCTCTAGGCTTAATAGTCTATTGATAGAGTCATCCCGTGTTCCAAAGCATGCCAACACTTACTATAACATGTTGTGATTGTGCTGCGCTTTCAGCAAAGGTGGGTCCTGTGTGTAAAAATGACATTTGCTTTACCATTCTGCATAAATTGTGGATAATGTTTTAATAAATGGTATTTTTAAAAAGAAATGTATTATTTAATAAAATTATTACTCAAACTGAATTCCATCAAATTGTCACAGTTGTTATGTGCTTAAAAAGCTTCTGCTTCTCTATTATTAAGTGGTAAAAGATTATAATTTGATAAAAATGGATACTAAAATGACTGATTTTTAAAAGTATGTTTCAATAAAATTCAGCATAAAAATTCAAAGCAAAATGTAAAAAAAAAAGATTTTCTTTATTATTTTAAATCTACACATTTTAAAATGTTTCAGTGAACAAATGAGTGTTGTAATAGAAGGTACATCACATGTACTACATAATCCTCAGTTTCCAGCACACTCTCATTCACTTACATCATGATTCATCAGTCCATACTTATATACTATATACGTCTTTAACAGATAGAGCCTTTACACTGTAAACAGTAGTATAAGTGCAAAGGAGGTTGTGGTAGTGGAAGGTAAGACTTAGCACTTTGCAAACACTTTTAGTCAAGGGCTTTCATTTTGGGGGCACATATAGTTCTAGCCCTTGAAGAGTTTTTTTTTTTACAGCTGAAAGTGGCATACCTCTGCTTTTCTAACGCAACTAGTAAATATATTACAGCTGATTTTTCCTGGACACAAATATAACTATAATGACCACTCTATTTTTTTTTTAACTCATAGAAATATGAGAATGAAAACTGCAGGAAGTTGTTTTTTTCTTATTCAGTTTAAAATAAAATCAAACAATAAGCCACTAGGGATGAGGCATTCAAAAGAGTTTGAAAATTGGAATATAAAAAGCTTTGAAGAAGTTTAAAAATGAAGGACCTGAGCTGCTAGTGAAAGAAAAGTTTGCTTACTTGTTAAATCAGCAATGTTGCCAATTGAATAGGAAATAGAAATAAACTAAATAAGTAAACTACAGAAAAGAAGAAACAAACAAAAAACCCCAACAGCCTAGGAATGCCCCAGAGAATATCAAAGATTGTAATTTCTTGAATACTTGGTAAAATAACAGAAACAAAGAGTGAAGCTACAAAAATCTAAACCCTGCATATTTAGATTTGTTCCTGGTGTGGTAAAATGGCTTCTATTAAGCAAACAGACAAAGCAAAAGAAGGCGGTGGGCATTGGTCTGAACCTGGGATGTCAGTTTTTGTGCCAGGTGTTGTTCACTGCATCTAGGACAGGACTAATGCCTCAGAGGATGCCTTTGTGCTTTCACTTGGTGTCTGTTGTTCATGTAGGAGACTGAGTGAGAGCTTCAGTGTGCTAGTTGCAGTGGGAGCTTGACTAAGAAGGGTCCTACAACAAAACAGGATGCCAGGAGTAACTGCTTGGGGCCTGCTGTGTCACCACTACAAAGCTCCAGCACCATCACCACAGAAACTTGACATGCCTCTTTCTTCACCCCAAGAGTGAGCTGACCACAATCGGATTCCAGTCAAAAGCAACATTTAACTCAAAGTGTTTATTATTGTGCTTTAACTGGAGCCATGTTTTTTGAATAGTGAAATTAGTTTGAATGTATCTGAGTTTTTCCTCTCTCCTCCCCCAGAACTACTTAGCAAATTTCTCAAATTCATAATTCCCGAAGTAGCTTTTTAAAAGTAATTTATTATTTTTGCCTGTCTCTGCATGTAGTGGCATTAGTTACAAATCATAAACCCACCAGATTTGTACATACAGAGTAGGCACCCATCTCTCCCATCTCTTTTCCCTTTTTTTTTTTTTCTTTTAATGAATTTCCAAATTTTTGTGTGATATCAATTCATTACTTCCCTCCCATTTACCTGACAATGATCTTGGATTTCTGACTCCAGTCAGACCCTGACGCTGACTAGATATTGTTAATATTATTACTTCTTTTTGTTCTTGATGAGTTGATCTTGAGGTATTTTTTGCACTATTTCTACTAATTATGTTCTGTAGATTGTATTATTGAAATTCACCGAGCTCCCTTAAATAATTGTCATCTGCACAGAAAAACTTCTAACACCTTAACGCAATCTAAAGGCTAAAGATGAAGCTCTGACCTGGTATCTCTTTTCGGCTAAGGACAGTACTTTATTGTAAGGGAGTTCTTGCTTGTTAATACAAACACAGGTCTGGTTTTACGGTAGTATTTATTTATGACTTCTTTACATCAAGGCTCTCTAAACTTCGCCTGTAATATACTCTATCGCAGTTTCACATAAAACCGTCTACCAGAAGGGATTGACATTAGTTATGAGAGAGAGTAGCAGCAGCTCTTTAGACATATAACTACTGTGCCATTTTGATGTAATTCAGTTTAAATTTCAAACATTTCTATTTAACATAATCAAGTGGTATGAAATCTTCTTTTAAAATGGCAAGTATACAGTACTAGCTCAATTGGCACTTAGCAACGGTCCTTTTACAATATGCACAATAGCTTCCAGCAGGGAGTTTTTTAAGGACCATCCTTTGAGAGCACAAACTCACACACGTACAATCAGGAGACATCAAGGTTCTATCTCCAGCTCCCCTTGAGATGTTATTTAGCTAATGCACAAATGTTACAGCTATGCTGTTAGCCTGAAAAATAGAACAAGCAGTTGTGTGCAGGTACACATCTTTTCTTTTTTCATTCCAGGATATCTTCATATTATAATTTCACATGCAGTAACATCTAGAAAGGTGTAGCATGCGATTTTTACTCGATAGGTGGATTTCCACATTTAAATGCACTGCTGCAGTCAAGTGCCCCTTCTTGAATACTGTATTATATAGTGGCAAAGCACTGTTGAGTGGGTATACAGCTGCAGTCATTACTGGATATTCTCTGGTTAAAGTATTGCTGGAAAGATATAGCTCTATCACAGGCTACCATCACCAGTAAATACTGCTATGAGCATAGCTGTTTTATATCCAATGAAAAGATCTGGCCCTGCAGCTAGCTTTCCTCGAGAGAGTCAAATCCTGGCAAACAAGCCCCTTGCCTCAACTGTAAACCTCCCATACTTGTTGGTTGTCTTCCAGAATCTGTGCTGAACCATATAATAAGTTCAAATTTCATTAAGCCTGGGAGCAGAGGGAGTCTCTAGCATGCTGCTAAAATCATGGCATAATGTTCTGAACCGGATGATTGCATTATAATCTCATTCCAGTTGGGATCTTCTTTTCCTAATAGAAGGCTTTTAAATCCAAGATAGCAAAGTAAGAGGGACTTCAAGGCTGAAGCCTGCAATGTTACTAAATACGTTGCTCAGGCGCAGGGCACATGGAAAAAGCTGATGGCATGGATAATGTACTAATACTGCCATGGGGGTAAGACTTCAGTGTTGGCTTTAATTCTGTCCATATGGAAAGCTGCAACAGCAACATGGTAACACCATGGTGACAGCCCAAAGGACTACCTCTGCCTGATGATAAATATATATATATATATGTATTTATTTTTAACTAATTAGAAATATAACCCTTTAGTAAAAAGCCTGACAGAAGTAATGGCACACTAATGGGCAGATAGTTCAACCTATGTTCTTTCAGTCAAATATGTTTTAACACAAGCACCTCAGAGTAAAGTACAGTGGAAGAGAGAAAGAAAATGGGCATACGTTTTTTGACAGCATGAATATACATAAGGGGAGAATATTGTTGCACACTTGGAACAATGAAATAGCAATATAATGGATTCTTTAAAAAGGTGCTCTTTCCTTGTGCCTAACCATGAAATTCATGGAAAAGACTTGAAATACATGAAAGAAGGAATAACTTCTGTTTTATTTTTTAATGTTTTTAAAATCATAAAATAATGGAGAGATGAATTAATGAAAAGAACTTGTGAGATCATGTTGGATTTTTACTGTTTGATTGGAGGGGAAAAAAACTTCAGTCAAAACATTTTCTTAGATGTGCTTTAATTGTAGTATTTTGATTTGTTCATTTTGAAGTGACATTTCAAACTGAAATATACTTTTGTTTAATAAAGCAAACTTCAAATATTCTCTAAAAATTACCTGACTATTTTTGGGTTAGATTGAATTTTGCATTTTTTTAAATTTGCAGAAGCCATTGAAACATATTGTTTCAGTTTTGGATCAAAGTAATATGTTTTCTCTTAATTTTTCAGTTCAGACAGTGAATCAAAGGATCAGTCTATAAGTACTGTTAAAGGCTTCAGTTGGATTAGGATCCTGTCCTTAATCATGTCTGTTAAAAATGCCTGTGTTCTAAATCTGCAGGATTTACCTGCTGAATAGCAAAGCACAAGACTTTTTTTTTTCTTTCTTTT
>VXBW01004906.1:791921-814421 GCA_013400375.1 Thinocorus orbignyianus
TTTAATTCTACTGGCAAACTATCAGACAGTCTAGGGATGGGCAATCGTCTGAAATATTTCAAGTTGACCCATTCTGACTATTCAGGCACAGGAACAGCTGAGGTTAGAGACAATTTTTTATATGGCCATCTTGAGGTCCAAAGTCAAACTTGCTCTTCTTGACTCTCAGGTTCTGGTTTGAAGTATAGTACTGGACCATGAAGCCAGCATCTTAGGTCCTTGCAGTCAGATGGTTTAAAAAGGGTCTTTATTTAAAAGCCAGATGATGAGAGTTTACAGTGACTCATGAGAAATTTGATGGCTGATCATGGCCCACTGGCCACACCAGTTTGGGACTGGGTTGCCTCTCCCCACAGATTTCATCTTTGTAGGCACAGCAAAAAGCAAGACTGACACACTGTGGTGCAAGGGTAGAACGTAATTTTTAAGCTTCTGTTAAGAGTTTTCTTTTGTCCACTCCAGTTGCCTAGGTAAAGTGGAACTGGTAAAGGCCGCTGGAGAATTCACTTGCCCCAAGGCCCAATATTTGATTTTCATTGTTTGTCTTTGGGGTGTTTTAAAGCGATTTTTTTTCTTCAAAATCCAAAGTGCAGCAGTCTACAAAAATTGGTGACAAGTAGCAGATTGTCCTTTTGTGTGTTTTTTTTAACAGAATCATTTTATAATTACAGACAGTTAAATAATCTATAACTAGTTCCAAACTAATTCTTGGCTATTCTACATCTAGAAAAGGCCTAACTAATTTTAAACTATTAAAAAAAACCATCTGGGTAGACAAACCTCCCTGCCAAGTTTTAGGTGGATAGGATCCAGAGTGGCTGAGATATTAAATGTGAAAACTCAATTCTTATAGTTGAAATGCCAAGCTGTAACATCAGGACCCCTGTGCTATAACTTTTAAGAGAGCTAAGTGGTGTAATACTGTACATAATTATTTCACTCATGAGCAAAAACGCCTATTAGTCATAAGCAGAGCTTTAAGTAAGCTATAAGGGCTATTTCTTTAGAAACATATGCCAATCATATGACCAAACAAGACTGTGCTTTGCACTTATATATCACTATTTCTTGGACTTGCTGCCTAGTGCAATATTGACAGATTTTGAAAATCCCTCGGTTATGACCTCAAGAGATGCTTGGCAAATTTATTTACATTAGATCTATCAGGGCAACAAAGGCTAAATAAAACTTATCTCATCACATTATTTTTTCCTTTATCTTGATTGCATGCAGTACCATACCTGGCAGAATACCAAGGGCTAAAACTCGGCTTTTTCTGATGTTGGTGTACTAGCAGCTTAAACAGCAGATTTCCTGCCAATTTAAACTTTTACTTTTTAATGAAGAATTTAAACCAGAAAAGTTAAGCATTCCTTGGGTTTTCTCTTTAGTAGGAAGTAAGTTTGAATTGGCACTGTGATTGCTAAATCTCTTCTTTATAATCTTATTGAACCAAGACTGGAAATTCTGTTTAAATCCTTGTAGTTGTCTTAAGAAGATAAAATACCAAAAGAGTAATAAACAAAATAAAAAAAAAATCCTCAACAAATACATTTTACAACTTGGACTTTGGAGAAACAAGCTCCTCTTTCATTTCTTATTTATTAATTTTAAGTAAAATCATTCAGGCCTAACTCATAAGAGAAATTCCCCCTTTGAGGGTGACCTCAAATCTCTCTCAAAATATACAGCAACATAAAATATACACAGAACATTTTATTCCTATACCTGCACCATCACAGGAAGGTTATTTCCAGTCTCTGAAATAACATTGCAGACTTCTGGGGGTTTCTGTATATTTTACATTGAAGAGCTCCAGAAGGTTTCCTTGGTTGTAACCCAGTTTACTATTCTCTGAAGGGGAAGAGGAGGCACAAGAGACCTTGTGGTGCCATGGAACAACATGTAAAGAAATTTGCCTTCCTCGTCTCTCCTCCCATATATATTCTACATCCTCTCTTGATGGGTTTGGGCCAAATGACCAAAACAGTCTATGGGGCAGGACTATCATGCACAGTTCTGATCTTCCAGCTGCTGTCCTGAGTTGCTGATAATTGTGTGACTAATTCAGAGGCCTTTACAAAAGCTGTAACATTATCTGGCCATGGATCATATATGGTGAAAACAGTCACCTCCTATACTAGCTAGTAAACAGCTTGATCCAGCTCAAGAGGAGATGCCTGAGGCTGTGCTTATCCTGAGGACTCAGGGAATTGTCATATTCTGGACGACAGCAGGTTTCCAGAAACTGAGCTGCCTCGCCTCCAATGGGAGTTAGATGCTATAATACATTCAGAATCTGGGCTATTGCAGCTATTCAGAGCTTAAATTTAGACACATACTTATGTACTTAACTGGCCTTGATGGTATTAATCATATTGCCTAAGAACGATATTATCTTCAAAGAATTTTATGGCTCTTGTTTCTTTGTGTTAAAGGTGTTCTGAACCTTAGAGAAGGCAGCATACTTGCTTACCTGTTTATTCCCCTTCCATCCGATGATGAACTGAAAATATGGTAACACTGAAATGATGTCTGCAAAGTGCTTAGAGATCCTTGGAAGCAAGGTTGAAGAAAACTGAGAAATATTTTAACTTACTTCTACTTTTCCAGAATTTATGAGGTGGTGTTTTGTTGGTTTTTTTTTTTTATTTTTCAGTAGATATGCTAGTAAAGATTTAGTTGTTTTTCAGTAGTCCCATTCACCTTTTGTGGGAGGACTTGCGGTTTATTTAAAAAAGACAGAAAATCATGGGAGCTGCAACATAACTGCAGCAGCATCTGCACTAACATAGACCATCATGCACACATCCATTCCTCGAGCATAGTCCTCATTGGAGTCATGTCTCATAATTAACAACTATCTGCTGCTGCGATTACCATATATTTCGAATTATAACTGTATTCAGGCTGATTTTCAGATCCTGTGTTACAACACACATCCTGTGTTGCAATGAGTGTTTGGACAGGCTTTCAGAAACCAGGCATTGTTTATCACTAGGTACATTTCCTTATATTCCAAGAAGAAACTTAAAGAAATGGAATGGAACTGACTCACTTGAACTGAATAGGAGTCTTAACACCCTAGATGTCATGAGGGTCGAACACGATGAACCCCATAAAGAGGTGCTTTAGGATTTGGTTCAAATTTTTTCTTTGAAGAAAGTATAAACAATGCTTTACATGGTATTTCTTCTCTAAACAGTTAGGAGGCCCTCCTCCCTTCAGGTTTGCCATGTTATCAGGAGCACAAAGGGATGTTCTTTTTTAGCAGATGAATATAGAAATTTTATTTCTCACGAACAGACACTAAGCACAATCAGCACTCCTGAGAATCAGGCTAAGGGCACCAAACTATGATGATGCCCTTGCAGAATCAAGAACAATCAGATCCTTGAGGCAGTCACAACATACAGATCCCTGAGATCTACATGAGTGTTCAACCAGCCACCATTAGATATCTATTTTGGTTGAAAAGGGACTTTTCTGCAAAAGTATGCAGAGATGCGTAGCTGCTTCTCAAAAAAGTGCTTCTTTGTTTAAGTCCTGCCTTAAAATTTCTCTTTACCTGTAACTGAATAAAGCACAAGGTTGGTCATTCAGTGTGGACTATGAACTCAACTCTCAAAACCAAGATAAACAATACAAGAATTGGATGAAATATTTGTTGAAGCATTTTTGTCAGCCAAACCCAGGTAATATACATCGCAGATTTACACCACAAAGAAATAATCATTGTGTGCTTGAGATCACCACAGGAAAAGAACAAGTGTAATAAGAATATTTCTGTATTAAAGTGAGTTCATTGTTATGTGATTTTCTAACCAAAACGACATCCACAAACTTCCAAGACAAGCATACTTCCAAAACGTCTTTTCTCCTGAAATCTTCATGTGCATCTAGCACTTCTCTAAACTCTGGTGCTGAAAGATAAGGGGGAACCCAACTGTTATTTGAGGATTCATTCCCTTCATATACATCCTTTCTCATCGTGACCTGCATTGACAGCTTTGGGTAACTTGGCTGCTCTTTTCTTAATCCATGGGAAACCTAAACTTGGCCAACATTTTGCTCAGTGTGGTTTGTTCCCTCTTCCTTTTCCACAAAGGCTCAACTTTCCTGGCTGACATTAAATAAGCTGGAGGAGCTTGTGTTAGTCCCTCACAAATCTGCAAAAGAGGGAAGAAAAGGGGTAAGAAGGTAATGGTGAAACAGCCGCAAATGCTGTTGTCCATGGCTATAGATCCTCAGAGCAAGTGGCTTATGCCTTTGTGTCCCTCCATGCAGATGATTTGGTAGCACAGGACTAACCCCTGAGTGCAGACACATGGCTCCAGAGACATTTGCTCAATTTATGGGGTGAGGGAAAACAGCAGAATATATATTTCAGAACATATTAGATATTTCTGAAATATTTGATGGTACATATACTGTGTGTTTAGTACATGCATTATGCCTCAAAGTATTCATGCATGGATATTTACTTTTATTATTTATAGACCAGTTACCACACCAAGCCCACTTCCAGGCATCAAGAATAAACCTGTATTTCACAGTTATTTTTATAACCGGTAGTAAATCTTGTAGATGGTGTGAGTACTGTGAAAGTTATCTGACCTTGAGCAAGAAGAAAACCCCACAGGAAGACTTCTGTCTCAGAAAGCATCAAGGTCTGCCTGAAAATGGTTGCTTATTTGCATCCAGACACAGTTCCGATCTACCCTAGGCTCGTTATTAAAATGAAAGAACACGCACACTTAACCAAAATATTTCAAAGCCAAAAGTACTTTCGTTCACAGTGGATTGAGCAAGGTGTGGGGCCAGCAGCTTTTGGAAAAGGCTTCGTCGTGGTTCTCCAAGAAATGTACACATCAGCATTAAACAACCACATCCGGCTGAAAGACCAACATCAGGAAGAACACTAGTACTCTATTCTGCAGCTTGCACCACACCATATGCTTGCATTGCCCAAAAATGTTCCACATGGCTCTCTTTCCCCGGTGCCAATGATGCTTTAGGGAACCAGAAGACTGCCAGTATAAAAGAAACTGGTTAAGAGACTATGTTAAAGATGCTAAAGTTGGGAGAAATCACCACAATCATCTATGATATTTAGCCCACACCAAACAAGGAATTTTCCCAAGTCTATCTCTATGGTGTCAATTTATAACTGCAAAAAATCAGAGGCACATAAGTGTTTTTCAAGTAATTAACACTGGAATGATACCTTGCTACAGCAATCAGAGGCAGTGCCTGAGCAATTATGCATAGTAGGCCTTTCTTGGGCTCCGAAGGCAAAGTGGATGGCATGTCTATGTGCTTGAATCTTCTTCCTCCCAGAGCAGGGAGCCCACATGGCAGAAACTGCTCTTGAAAGACAACCTTCTGAATGTGTGCATTGCCTGAGGGTGATGCTGGGCCTCAGATTGTGTAAGCAGCCTGGCCAGCACTGGCCAGTCGTCTGACCTCTGTTGCAGCTCTTCTTAGCTTACAAGCACGAGTGCAATGAGATAGGCTGTGTTGTATTAGATACATGGCAGAATGCATGTGTTTTAGCAAACTTGAAATATCTGCTGTGAGACAGTTTAATTCTAGTCAACTAGTAGTTCACTGGCTCTGCAGGTACTGGCCAGAGCTAGGTTAAAAAAACATATTAGATGGAGAAAAAAGGCAAATATTACAGGAATTCGTTACTGATCTCTACTATAGTAGGAGTATACCGAGTCTCTAGAGGGTCACTTTGACTACCTGTGGGCTATTGAGTACAAAGTGCTACACCCTGTCCTGATAGAACGGTCTTCTATTTTTCTATCAAAAAAAGTTCTAGCTTTGAGAATATAAGAACATAAAATTTGGTATGCAGCAGAATCAATAGCCATGCAATCCAGAATTTCTCCTCTGAAAATAACTGAACAGGGATTTATGAAAGAACATTCACAAGCAGGAAGTGGAGAGAGCGATAATGGTTTTGGAACCCTTTCTTTGTCTTGTAAATCATGGTTGGGGGATTTCCTGAACAAGAAGCAGTAGGAACATCACTATAATTAATAGACCCCGTGGTTCTTCACATCAAGAATCTATTGGACTTTTTAATGGTTTTATTAGAGTTTTTGATTTCACAATATCCTTTGGCAATGAATTCCTTGATTTAATTATGCATTAAATAAAAGAGCATCTCTTTTGGTATTTCAAATGTCTACTTGATCTCTTCACTTCTTATGATATGAATCATGGTCATCAATTGTTCTGCATTCCCTTTCACTGTGCCATTTATGGTATGGAGTACCCCTTCCTCTGCAATGTCTCTTTTCCTACTCTTGCCCATCTCTCTTACATTAAAAGCTTCTGTACCTATGGTCACCATCATCACTTTGTGTGTAACATTCTGTTTTAACTTTTTGGTGTAGGGCTGAACACACAGTAGGTGAAATAACTACAGATTTATAGAGTAATATAAAGATAATATTTTCTGAAGGTCTTGAAAAGGGGCAAAACACTGATTTGGCCACTGTGGAGCACTTAAGAACTATTTCTATGAATAGAAATATCTAAGTTAATCTCTCCTTCCAAAATGTCAGTAAGTAGTTGGACGGGGTTGGACATCTGAACCACCTGATCCTGCTGAAGCTGTCTCAGCTCATTGCAGGGAAAGTTGGACAAGATCACCTTTAAAGGTCCCTTCCAACCCAATCTATTCTATGATTCTATGACGTAGAAAACCTTATTGCACAGAATACACATCTGTTAATAAAAGCAGCCATCAAAAGCAATATACTATTCTACAGTGAAAGCATAGGAAAAGTTGTGATATAAAAACTCAAATATTCCTACGATCATACAACTTCATGTTCATTTCTCAAAATTTCCGTAACAGCAATACAGACTTTGAGGCCAAACCTTTACATCCATCTTCCATCAATTTCAGTAACTGATACTGAGCAGTAAATTCATGAGAGTTGCAAGCATTCAACCTCTGGAAATATTTGGCTGCTTTCAGAATTTAACCCTGAAAAGAGTGAAGTTGGTGAATGAGTCACTTTAAAGCAGGTTTGCAAGCATCTAATGGCAACCATGTGGGACTACATACTAATGTCAATTCATCCTTTCTATATCCCACTGTTCAGCAATAGCAGCTCAACTCTGAACCTGTGATGCAAGCCTAAAGCCTTATAACGCTCTCATTCAGTAATAGAAAATCTTCAATGAACTAATGTTTCCAAGATCTCAAAATACAGACCAGAAAGGGGACGCATTCTTCCTAGTAATCATAAAGAGTATTTTACAGATACAGAAAGTGTGGCTCAAACAAGTTGAGTCCAAGGATGTCCCTGTTTCATCCCAGTGACTTCACAAAACAGCAGAGCTTTCCTGCTGCACTTACTGTGATGTCACAGGAGTCTCTCAATGTGTGACCTTACAATTATATACAGTGCATGACTATCTGCACTGGTCTCTTCCTTTCTATTTATCCCCAATGCTAACACTAACTTTTGACCATAAAATGAAATATTATGATTTATGACAAGACATTAGTTAGGGAAACTGGATACTAGATTGTTCAGTGGAATCTTTATACTTTGATTATTTAGTCAGCTGAGCAAAAGCATTTTGATTCACTCTCTTCCAGTTTAACTCCCTGCTGTAGCTGACCCAAAAGCTGACCTTTTTTATGCTTTGTATCCCCAGGAAAACAAAAAATGCAGTGATATTTGTTAATCATAGCATTTCATACTGCATGTTTTAAGTTTTTGGCTTAGTATATACAGAAACTGGAACAAAAGTCATGTAAATATACAAAGGCTTGTTATAGTCTCTAAAATCCAGTGTTAAAATTATTTTACTGCCACTGTAAATTAATTTGATCATTTTTGTAATAGAGGAAACATGGGACTTTGTATTTAGTTTGATAGCATGTCTTGAAATGAAGCTGCATCTTAATATTAGGGTGGAATTCATTCTCTTTAGAATGATGCCTTAATTGCTCCACTTCTGCACTTGAGCTCTATTTTTTCTTTTGTTTTTGGGTTATATCATGTGCTTTCAGTTTTGCTTTATACACATTTACTGTTACATACTATCAAGTAAATAAGAAGAAAAAGGGCATAGATACTTTCTTACTATGTTCTTTTATAATCTTCACACTGCCTAATTCTTATAACCAGTGCAATTGAAATAAATTTTTACTTATTATTCAAAATTTGAGATACAGACACGCTCAGAAAACCACTCCTCATGCAGAGCACATTTTAATGCTTTGCATCCTTGCTTCCATGGTTGAGGATCTGGACCAAAATCCTGAGTTCTAAACATACCTTTAAACATTGGTTTCAAAGAATTCCCCTGAATTTGAGGTAGAGATTAGGTTTTAACATCTGTTTAAATTTAAACCACTTAAGCAGTTATTACATTTTAAAATGTATGTGTGCAAGAGAGACAAAGAAAGAGAGAAAGAGAAAATGCATGCAGAAGGGACCCTGGCTTGGCAGGAATTTCACATGCTGTTGCTAGAAGAGTTTGTTTTGCAGTCAGTAAGATTACCCGCATCATAAACTTTTCTGTACAACTGTATGACACTACATTGTAGTAAATTTTGGTATTATTCATAATCCCAGTATGATGTTACATAGTCCACAAGATTTGGATTGATTTTTTTCATTTCCAGATGCTGTATTCCTGAATATCCAGTATCTGTCCAATCACCCCAGTACCTAATGTACAACAGACTGAAAGGGAAAGCTTCTTTGCATGGTTCCAAATGCACACTAAAATGTTCAGAAACTCAAACTTGACTACTTCATTGCCCTGAATGAGGATATCTCTTAGATTTCCCCTGCACAGCAACAACAGTATGAGGAGGTGCGGGGAATGGGCACTGAGCTTCCATACATCACTTGTATTATTCTCTATTCTTCTTGTCCTTCAGTGCCTTGCACAGATGCATCTTTTCCCCATCCTTTGACTCGGTCTCATGCATCCAAAGTAACAAGCACGTCCACTATGTAATTTAGGGTAGCCTCTACGTCTGTGGTGCTTACGCAAGGTGTGGGAGGATGTAGGCAAACAGAAAAACTACATTCATTAGTAGGGCAAGGGAGCAGGAGCAATGGGTCCTTCCTGTGCTGGTCTCTTATGATAAAAAGATGTGGCTACGTGAAGATTAGAAATGGAACGAGTATTTGCATGTGTATGCATTTACGTACATCATCTAATGGAGGAATAAGTGCTGTATTGAGCACTGGATATATAGAATTTCAGAGCTGCTTATAGGTGCTCTTTCTAGTTTACATTGCTGTTTTCCAGAGGGTTTGTAAATTATGTTCACAGTGCGCTTCCAGAACAAGATCATAAAATAAGGAAATATTTTTATTCTTTTTCCTTCTTTTTTACCTTTTTTTTGTTATTATTATTTTAACCAAAGTAGAGAAAACTTCATGTTTCTTTTGCTCAGAGGAACTGATAGTAGTAGAATAGTCAATGAGGTCATTGGTAGCAAGAGCAGTTCAGATCAGAGGTGACACTGGCTCAGTGTGTTTCTCACAGCACCAGGAGCCCCTGGAACATTCCCATATGGCTTGCCCTACCCTCTGTATTGTGAGCAGCTCTGAGAACATAGGAAACAAGTGAGGGAGATCCTGCTTGCTTTTGCCACATGTGAATGTCTTAGTCCCTTTGTCTGACACATCTCAGCCTCCTCCTTGAGCAGTTAGGTCCTGGAGCTTTCTATCTACCCTTGTTTCCATCAGAGCCCCAGTACAGCAAGTGGTATTGCGTCAATAAGCACTTTGATGCAAAACTACTCAATCATTAGAGGAATATGTGGCAGTGAAGATGTTCTAGCTTTTACATTTTTTATCACACTAGGGCTATTTTTTCTTTCTTTTCCACTCTTATTATTAACCTTTTTATAGAAAATTGGCTTACCAAGAATTTATGAATTAGCAAGTCTATTATAATGATGAATGGTAATTACCATTTAAATCCTGAGTCATTCATCAGCTTGTTCACCATATGTCAGGTGATACAAGAGTGCATGAATACTTGTCTGGTGAGTATTTCTCAACTGATTGTTATATTTGCCTGAACTTTGGACCTGTATGCCAAATACTAGGTGAATAAAAATTAAAATGATGGAAAAAAAAATAAAATTTACAGGTAATGTAAGGAGATGGGGAGCTACAGTACAATAAGAGGCAATGCTGGTAGTGACACTTCTTAGCATTATTATTAGACAATTATTAGCTATTTTTAAATTTAGGAAGAATAAACATGGCTTTGAGCTTTTCTGAAGAGACACAGAAAAGTGTGTTACGGCAAATTAAATTCTTATATAAGATGACTAGGTAAGGAATTATTTTTACAAAGAAAAAGTCAGGTTTGAGAAAGACTTTGCCAATCATGTCAGCTAGCCAGGTCCAACCTGAAGATGCTTGAGAATTTCTGCCCTCATTGTATATTTAGGAATGTGAAGGGAGGTAGTGGCTCCTGCCAGGAACCCAGAGAATGGGTGTCCATACACCCCAATCAGCATTTCACTTGATCCTACAGGTCTCCTTCCCTGATAGTCTTTAGTGATGTGAAAAAAATTGAAAGGGCACAGGAGCAGAGCTGTCACTTGGCCTACAAATCCAGCCTGGGGTCTGAGAATGGGATAGTGTGGGGACAATTTCACTTTGTCTGTCAGTGTCAGATGCAGAGGGGGTGTAAATGCAAGATTTCTGTCTCCAGAATTCTCAGTCCATCTTCTCCCAAAGCACAAAACAATACAAAGGTATCCTCTGGGCCCTCCATAGAAAATCATCTTTTTAGATATGAGTGACATAATTGTAATAGGAATGGGTGCACATTATGTGCCAAGTGATAAAGACTCTAAGGACGAAGTTAACATTAATGATTATAACTTCAACTATTTCTTTTCATTTTGACGTACTGTATCTCTTTTAGGTTTAACAGCTCATAAACTGAAGCCAACTTTCTGAATGATCATTTAATTCTTGAAATGTAACCACAGACTAGGGAGAAAATACTAAGATATTAATCCTGGCGGCAGACAGCAAACGCTAGACCCAAAAGCTTAATGGTGCTGAGCTGAATGGAACATAACAAGTCTGCTATCCTAACAAAATGCAGTCTCTGTCTCTGTGCGGGTTGGGGATGTTCTCTTGCTGCAAGCATCTGAACACAGGCGAACATAAAGTAACAGTTAAACCGAGTAATGTTGCATAGCTAAACTGTGGGGATAATGTTCAGCTTATCTAGCTGGGGGAAATTTTTTCTAAGAATATTGTTTTAATCAAAGGTCTGATATACTATCAACGTCCAGTTTCCTTCATCGTGCTAAAGTTGCAGTTCTGCTTTTTTTATTATTCCTTCCACTCCTGAAAAAAAATTGAGTTCCGTATCGCTGTTCCAAAACTATGTATGTGAAGAAAAAGGTTGTTGGAGTTTAGAAAAAAGGAAAGAACCACGGAATTTCCTGCTGGATCCTCTCAACTTTGGATCAAATCAAACCCGTGACTAACGGATGAAAATCTTTCATACATTCAGATCCCTACACAAATTTGGAAAGGTGAACCCAGAGGTGGTGTGCACTGCCAGCCTGCATCTTACAGTGAGTGGCTTTGTGTATTGGGTCCGAATTTAAGTAGAATCAGGTGCTGTATGTTAAAATTAGAGACATTTTCTTCCTTTACTAATGTACTCAATTAGATATTACAATTTTTTTAAAACAACATTTTGTGTAAATGATAAGATGCTTTTGGTTCAGATGCTCTTGGAAATGGACAGAAGGGCACCAGATGGAAGCACAAGGAAGAAGGCTAGTGACAAAATGAATTTAAAACCTAAGACAAAGTAAAATGAAGGACGGAACATGGTAGAAAACTTTCTTCAGGGAAGTTCTGAATAAAAATGATCACAAAAAAATAAATCCAAGTATCCCTAGGAAAAGGGTAAGGATTTGTGGCCATTAGTTTCAGCAGTAGACTTGCAGAGTAAACCATAACTCGGACAGAAAGAAAGATATCAGAATCATTCTCTAGTCTCCTTTGTATTTTGTAAAACTTAAGCAGTCTATAAAATTGCATGGGTTTTTTTGGTGGCCCATAAGTCATTACCAACGATTTTGAATGCCTGCAAAAACCATCCACCATTCAGCCCTGTATAATGAGCCACAAATCTGGTAAAGATAACACTTCTGTTTCTGATTGAGGAAAAACATAGTGTAGTAATCAGGTGAGTGTTCTTTCAAGGAAAAGGCTAAAAAAAAAGCCCTGTATGGTGGCAGATACTGTATTCCTGGATCAGCAAAAAGAGCAGAGATTCCCATTGACGCCTCCCACCGGAGGCCCCAATATTCCTAAGGCCGCCTCTGTATGTCAGCATGTGAAGTTGATCTTTCCCAGCTGACGCTGGGCTGAAATTTCTTGGAAGCAGCTGGGGTGGAGATGTGCCAGACAACCTTAAAAAATAAATCAGTTACAAGTGAACCAGGGCAACCCCCAAGGCCCAGAGGTAGGGCGGGTGTTTTGCTACATGCATTACTAATTAACTGTGAAAAGTTTTGAACGGTCCCAAAATTTTTTGTGAGTACCAGCTACCTTTTATAAAAAAGGCCATAAAAAGAAGGTAGAAAACACGGTTCCAGTAACTGAAATTAAGCATACCAGAGTTGGGGGGAAAAAAACTCAACCCACAACCAGACCCATTTTAGTTTTTATTTTACTTTTAACTTAATTTGATTCCTCATGTCAGACACAGTGTTCCTTATCGTAACTCATCTGACATAACCTAGAGTGATGCAACTATTCTATTTCTTCTTATTTCTTTTTTTTGCCCATTCCCCAATAATTTTTTCCAGACAAAAATTACTTCAGCCTGAGGAACGCTTTTGGACTTTGTCCTAACTAGCCAAAACTTAACCTGCAATTAGGAGTCTTGAATTGCTTGGAAAAATAGGTACTCTTTGCTCTACCTTGGGGTTCATGTTACAGTAGGGAGTGAGTATTCCAGACCCTGCACATTCAAAGTTCAGGGGCCTCATGGGAGAGTAGGAATTGTACTAGAAAAGCTTGATTTGAGACAACTGAAGCAAAATAATCATAGTTTTCATATTTTTTTAAGCCATTTGGGAGATTGCAGGAATCTTAAACAAGTTTTATCAATAATAAACAAATGAATTTTAAATTTTTACAATACCTAAAATCTATGAAGGTCAGGAGTTGCACACATCCATTATGGACTGAATACATTTTCATGGTCTTTCTGGACAACATTTTCCAGGGAAAATACAGTTTACTTGCGTCATTTTATGTAACAGTTGTAATCTAAAGACTTTATAGCATATGTCATAGAGGAAGGAGATTTCTGCAGTTGCCTGTCTCTGCCAGAAGAAGTTATCTCTCATTCCATGAGGACACAGTCCACTCATTAAGGCTGGGCAAAATTTCAATTGCATGCTGTTTCTGCTGATAGCCAGCTTAGCTGAGCATGACACATGGATGATTATAGCTCACATTTACCTCCAAGATGATAGAGAACAGAGACATTTGAACCACTGAACCACTGAATTGGTACTCGCCGATCATACCAGCCACTAACTTTCCTCTTCTTTGACCTGTCTAGCTGGAAGAGGGATGAAAAACGGGGCTGAATAGGTGCCTTTTGTAATTGATGGGAAAATAATTTACTGAGCCTGGGCTGCATCAGTGTCTGGTGCTTTTCTGCACACTTGGAGCTGCACTGTACAGGGTCCCAAGCTGTTCAGAGGCAGAGGCTGTAACTCACCTCTGTTTTCTCACCAGGGTCCTCCTGGGAGTCTGTCTATTGTACTTCTGCTTCCTCAAAGCCTTGAGGGGAACCAAGTGAGCTGATGGCAGCCCTAGAACAGGATGTTTCAGCCATGCCCTTGTATCCTGACTTAGGCTGTGTGCACCAGCAAACTACACGGCACAGGTGTTACCGCCTGAAGCGAAAGAAGTGCATTGGAAACCTGGCTTAAGGTACATAGCCTCCCCCAAAGCCACATAGTTAAGAAACACCTAATTTCCTTGAAGACCTCACGTGTGTTCCTGAAAGTGAATGTGGGTATATGCCTTTGTGTATATGTAACACTATAATGTGTGTGAATGTAGTAGGCATTTACTTAATATTCTTAAAAATAAAAAAAAAAAAAGAGATTAAAGCAGGTGCTCAGTGAAAACCAGATATGGATTCTGAGTCTAGCTTTCCTGAGTAAGTACATGAAAAGAGGTGGAGGCAAAATACAAAAAAATTATTAGATTAGATTNGCTTTTAAAAACATTTATCCTTTTTCTGGCGTTTTTTTTCTTTTTTTGTATGCTTCGCTAAAGGGCATCAGGATGTTTTCTAATCAAGGTGGAAATGTGAACAACGATTTTATTTTAGGGATTCTTATTTTCCTGGTAATAGAAGTAGACAATTACTACATTTTAAGGATCCATTCAGTTACCTGATAGATAGTGCATAAACTGGTGTATATGGCCCATAAATGCAAGATTTGTGGGAGAGATAAAAAATGATAAGAAGACAGAAGTTGACTTTCTGAATTTAGTCTAAAAATTCTCACACTTGCAGTACTGTTTTAAAGGAAGCAGATTTAATAGTAGCCTTGCATTTGGTCACTTGGAAAGTATGACTTTAACTAAAACACATCACTAGAAAATCCGTGGAATTATTCCTCCATTTTCAAAACGAAACCCTGACAGCCCCTTATTTCATTTTAAATTAAAGAGTTGTTACAGAAAAAAAAGGAATAAATATTCAGATCTCTGGTTTGCTGGAATTGCTACAGTGAAAGTAAACAGAAGCAGGTGGATTTGCAAAGGCTATGAAGGGAAAATGCATCCTAAAAATTAATATTGCCTACAATGCCTTGACCTACTGTAATACCTACCAAACCATCTTTAACAGTAGGATTTAAATTGCAGAATTGACATGGCCAGTTTCTAGACCTTGACTTTGCCTGGTAAGGAGATCCCTGATGTGGAGGGGACTATTACTAAGATTCTGTAGTTATCCTCTGCACTGAATGAAAAAAATATTCATGCCTTTAGGGGTTGTGGGTCCTTGCTGTGATTTACATAACTTACTGTGAGCAGCCATGGCAGACACCAATTATAGAGAACTTTGGAACTGCTCTACCTGTAGCTCCCAGTGGAAGCCATGTTTCTGTTGTATTAAATCTGTACAGAAATGACAATGGGGGGAAAGGAAAAAAAAATAAATGGTGCTGTGAACATTATAAGTAAACCTTTGGGAACAACAATATATGTACTGTGGTGCAACAGATAATGCAATTTTGCTCAGTATTTCAGAGAGCATCCAAACCAAAGGAAAAAAAACCCAAGAAATCTGAAAGGGAGAGCAGCTGTAATGTCAATTTGCCTCTCACAGCCACTGCAGTTTTGTCAGGCAATAATCTAGAAAGCTGAAATGATTTCTGTTATGTGTTTGGTTTGGAAAGGAAGTGTGGTCAGGTGAAAAGAATAATACATTTACCAAAGTGTCATCATATACAGTGCAGGGAAGGAATTCTGAACGTCAGCCCAAATAAAAAATGTGCTGAAAACTGACTACAAAGCTTATGGAGTTAGTGGAATTAATATTTGCTATAGAAGCCTCTGTAAAGTAGTCCACTGCACAACTAAACACCTCCTCCACAGCCTGAACATAAGCTGGTGGGCAGCTGGGACCTGCTGCCACCTCCACAGGAGAGAGGAGAAAGCTGGAGGCATATCTCCCTCTCTCCGTGTGGATGGCCTGGCACAGAAGTGGGAGCTAACGCTGCTGCGGTGCAGATACGCACTGCCTACGGCTCAGGGCAAGCTTCCTCCACTACATCATGACTTCCTCTGGACTTCTGTGAAAGGGGAGAAGTGGCTCTTCCCATGGATAATGATGGAAATATCCTGCATACCTTGCTGTGTGTTGAGTTCTGCCACAAAGCAGTCTGCATCCACACCAGATTGCAGCAGCACTGGGTGGACTGAGCATGCTGGGATGCCTGGAGCTGCCCCAGGGACACTCCTCAAGTCTTCATCTTGGGAAAGTCGTGTAGCCCTCCTGAAATATTTCTCTTAGGGCTTTGAATACCAATGTACTCATTGCTTCCTAGAATATTAGAAAATGACAAAAAAATTCTTCAATTCTTTACTTTTGTGCCAAACAAAACCAGAATCTACTTTTATAAAATGACAACAAAAAAACTCATCAAACAAACCAAAACTTCAAAAAAAAAAAAAACAAACCCAAACCCTGAAAGCTTGCACTTTCAAGAGGAAAATAGAGGAAGGAAAGTCAGGCTTTCCATCTTAGCTAGCACTGCTGCAGTGCTGCTGGTGAAAGGATGGAAGACAGAGTGGAAGCAGAAGGATGGGAGGACCATTTAGATATCCAGTGTCTGCCAGTGTGAGGCCATGACTGGGGCCACTCTGGACCATGGCCTGAGAAGAAACATTTTGTGTTGCTTCTGTTTCAGCGTTCACTTCTCAACTGCTGTCATTCCTGCCTGCTGGGGGTGGGTTTTATGCTAAATTGAAGAGGAATCTGTTAGATTTTTCTGCACGTTTATGTGATCTGAAACCTTAATTTCCCCCTTTTCTCTGTTGTTAATTTTATAATAGCATGTTGACCTCTGGTAGTGGGATTAATCTTTACAATATTACGGAAAAACTACATGTAGAAGTTACCTTACCCACCTGAGGTTATAGAATGAATCACTGGCAAAGTTGGACACTAGAACTTGAGACCTTATGCTCAGTTCCTCTCTTCTTCTTTAGGACTTGCCCTTTTGATGAACCAACTTGCATCAAAAAAAATCGGTGACAGTGGTCATAACTGAATTAAAGTAGATGCCACTTTGTTTCCTCTCTTGCATGAATCAGTCCTGTCTGCAGCAAATAACTTGCAAGAGAAGTGTTGCTCAGCAGCTTTGCAAATTGTCACATGTAGTAAATTCAGTGGATATCAAACATTCTTACTTGTGTCTTTCTTAAGAGCTAGAACTGTTAATCTGCTATTTCTGCATGGTCCTCCTATATAGGAGTCAATGACGGATGAAACCCAGAAAGGGCTGAATTAGCTTTATCAACATACATTTAAATTCTACTAAAAGGTGTGTAGCTGGTTGCTACCTTCATCTGGACAAACCAGCGTGTTTGCCTCTGAGTCTTGGCAGCCAAACTAGACCAAGGACTTTCTGTGAGGTCAGCAGCTTTGTCTGGTCTGAGCCACAGGAGCATGTTGCTGGGAGTGCATGAGGCTGACCCTCAGGTCTCCAGGTTGAGGCTTGGGCTCCTTGGTCCTGCCTGGAGAGAGGTTACTGTCCCTCTGGACCTCTTCAGCATGTGGTCAGAAGGGCTCCACACTCATCAGTCTATGTCTGCCCTGTAATGCTGCTGATGAAAGTGGGCTACTTTATGTACAGCTTATGCTACGATGGCTTCATTATATGTAGCAGATAAATCAGTAATTTTCAGCATTGTATCAGTCTGTAAAAATAGTTCAAGTCTAAATCTAATTGAAAACAGGAAATCAAGCAAAATGTTGGTAAATAGTATGATCCCACAGCACCTTAGCAGCCTACAAAAATTCCTCCACCTGCAATTCAGAGGTTTAATGAGTTCACAGGACAGGTGAAGGAAATGATCGTTCATTTTGTGGTCTATGCTCCCCTCAGTCTCCCTTTGTGCATCATGCTCCTGGAAGGCAGCATCGTCACAAATCCGAGGAAAAAACCCAGTCATTTTCATCATGTTCCCAGGGAGAGTGAGTTTTACAAAATTTGAAGAGGAGCTCACCTCCAAACGTTTGTCATAGGCTATGGGTTTAAAGCCACTGTTTTCTAATGGTGACACTTGCAGACATTTTTAGTCTCTTAGATCCCAAATAAAAAACAACAGTATTAAATCTTAACTAGAGCTATATTCATTGTATTCATTCTGCTGCAGATGTTATACCATAAATATCATTTCATGTTTTTCTGAAAGGAGGGGGATGATGACTTTTGAACCACTAAGCATATTTAATTGCTATTTTAAAAATTTAAACACCTTTTTATAAGTTTCACATACATCAGTTTTCCTGCTTGTCTAAAGCTGAAATAAGATGCTGTTTCAAATATAGCCTCATGTTTATGAACAAGGCAAGGTGATGTCTGAGCACATCAGATTCTACTAAAGCAGAAAGAAAATAATTTTATAGAGTGTTTTTGCGTATGCTAATAAGATTCAAGTCTTGATTTCTTCCCCTTCTAAACAGTGTCCCAAAGACCTGTGGTATCCTCAGTGTTAAGTGCTGGGTTCAAGAGATTAAGGGCAATGACTGGCATCTAGTTCACTTTTATTTCCATTTCAGTGCAACCTCACATCGCTATACATCTGTTTTGTTGATTCAGAAGAGCACTTGAGATGCTTTACAGTTGATTTTGACAAGTGCTACAATCTGATATGGGTAGATAATTCTTGCTGAGATGATTTCAAAAGTACAGAAATTATAATTTTGAGTAGATATTACCTTTCTTTATGATCAGAATTTTCATGTAATATACTGTGCACTTAAGCTTCTTAATCACATTTTCCTTTTTTAAACATTACATTCTTTCCATCTAATCTAGTAAAGTATCACAAATTAAAATATTGTTCTAAATATATCTTGTATCTTTTTCCATGCACTGTGGACAGCTCATATAAAACCCACTTTAAAAAGTGTTCCCTCCTAACCTTCTCCCCAAAACTATTTGGTCTGGGATTTAATTAAGCAGCAAGACAGGACAGACTGTACTGTAGGGCTGATTAATGTACACCTCGGGTGCATTTCACCTCATGCTTCTAGCACATGTGGGGTATGGATTAATCAGTGCAACTGCTTAGGCCAAAATGTCTTAGTGTGATTATGAAACGGGCATATGCTAAAAAATAAAAAACTCAAATAAGACAACATATTCTTAAACCACAGAACATCACACACACTGAGAAAGAATTTGAAAAAGAAAAAAGTGGGGGGAGGGGATAATTTCATTAAATTTCAGGTTTAAACACAACAAAGCTATTTTGTTGAAAGGTTTTGGGGATGATGTGAGAGCGTTCAGCCTTGCCTGTTCTCTCCTCTGCACCCCTTTCCTCAGGGATGCACCGGAATGACAAACCCACCATCATTCCCCAGTTTCTGACTCCTTCTTTTATCCCCTCTGTGGCCTAATTCTTTACTGTCTTTCTTTGGCTTTTTCATTTATTTATTGTCCTGCTGCCTTAGGCATTTCTCCCTGACATCAGTATTTACCCAGTATGAGTCTGTGCTCTCTTTCTTGCATTGGTGGTCCCCAGGTGCTGCTCAGGACATGAATTGATGACGGAAGGACCCGTCCTTGGCTAACCTCTGTGAACAGTGTAGTGGGGTTAACTCCAGATTTACACTAGTGCAACTGACAGCTTAAGTAGTCTCAATTGGAGGCTTTCAGCATAAAGCCTGGCTTGGCACTTTAAAGAAATATAGAGTACGATGGACAGAGAAGTCCTCAACTTTCAGAAGGAACACCGACCGCATGCTTGTCTTCTTCTTCTACAGGAGAATGGCCCAATTTCTGTAGAAAAATTGCATGTTTTAGCAGAAAATGCTGTCAGTATGTACTCTGAGAAATAGCAGTGTTATGTATCATGATTCCCTGATAACTTATTCCACAGACATACATGAGAAGGCGAGAGCTCCCGCCTCACACCTGCACGTGTCTCCCCTAGAGGCCCGATCTCCCGAGCATTGACTGAAGTCAACAGAGAGACTCCCATCAAGTTCAGCCTGGTTTGGCCATCAGAGAGCAAGCGCTGCACCAGCAACTGCATTGATTTTCAGAGGGCTGTGCTGCTGGCGGGGGAGAGAAGGTTTTCCTGCTTGGCAGAAGGACTTGATCAGCAGCACCCAAGGACCTCTGGCAGTTGCCTGTGGCTCCATGAACTTCAGTGGGTGGTGTGCCCTGGCATCCTCATAGGTCTCAATCTCTTCTGTCCCTTTGGAAAGGGATTTGGTTGAAAGTCTCTGAGTTTAAACTAGTGAAGTTTCTGAAGAAGGGGGTTTTTTTCGGTTTTGTTTTGTTTTTTCTTTTTTCTTTTTTTTTTTTTTTAATTTTCTCTCAAGAGAAGGGAATATAGCCTAGAGTTTTTAAAATACCATTGGAAATGAGAAGCTACTCAGTTGTGGGGGAGTGTGAGGGGTCCCCAAGGAAGAGAACAGACTAGCAAAGGGGAGAGAAGTGTCTGGAGTAGTGATGGAGGGAGGAGGAAGCAAGCAACAAAAATAACAAAGTAGGGCTGAGGCTAATATAGAGGAGGGAGCAGAGGGAATTTAAAGAGCAGAGGGGGAGGGAGGCATATGTCCAAAAAAGGAGAAGATGATTAGAGCAGGAGGCGGGAGGGGTGGGGATGGGAATGCTAAAAAGCCCAGCTTCCCATCAAACACAAAAACCGAGGGTCTGAAATGGCACACTCTGCTCAGGGGACTGCTCCTTACTGACGCAAGCAGAAACACTGAAGTTGGTTACCCGTACGAGGGCTGCGGGAATGAGCCCCGTATTCACAAAAGGGTTTCAGATCCGTGCTCACAGGCAGCCTTCTCACAGCCATGGCTGGGCTGACTTGCCATGTGTCACGTTTGCTCTGCCGGCCACTCGCCTCTACTTGGTAACACTCCCACGTGTTTTTTGTGGTATTGTTTGCAAGCCACAAAACTTAAAAAAAAAAAAAAAATTAAAAATAAAAGAGTAATCTGTTAAGAGACATAGGTCTTCTCCTACTGGGAGCTGCATGTGAACACTTCTCTCTATCTCTAGCACAAGTTGTATTTGTCCAAATTCTGCAGAGCTGAAATCTGTGTCAGCATTTTCAGTCAATGAAAACGGTTGATTCAGCCATAGATTTTAATAAACATGTTTACTTCTAAGTTTAGCTTATGCTGTCAGGTGTAAATACTAATGAAGTCTAGTTGCGGACTTCAAACTAGGTTCCTGAACAGAACTTTTATTTTCACCTATGCTAAATGCACATTCTGCATTCTTCATTCAGACAAATAGTCTTCTTTCTAGTCAGTAGTCACACTGAGGTTTATAGGGTCATTCATGTACGTTAGAAATTGTTGAAGAAATAAGTGTTTATGTAGAATCCATCCTACAAATAGCAGAGAAAAAGCAAGTAAAGTAATTCATGCAGATCTGGTGATATATACACAGGGCTACTCGCAAAGTTTTCTCTAGTGTTACATTTGTATTCATATATGTCAAAAATGCAATGTTATTTCTTTTTAAAATAAATTGGAAGCACAAGTCTGTGGTGTATGATTATTTTATTAACTGATAAATCAGCTAGCTCTCAAGGGCATGGAGGAAACATATTTATTTAATTTACAAATAAACTGTATCCATTTCCCATTCCCATCCTTTGTTAGAAATATGCATTAAGCTAATAAATTCCAATGTTTGATACTGAGGGATGCTAAAGTATGTTTAGAAAAAGTAAACAAAAAAAGTGGTTATTTTCTTTTTTTTTTTTTTTTTAATCTCCACACAATACGAACAAATATGTTTGTGCTTAAGAATGTATTGTCAGAAGATGTGTTTTTATACCCTGGTGGCTGGTATTTCCGTAGTGGCTTTCTACTTCAGGCACACAAGTCCATGTTCAGACCTCTGAACAAGATAGTCTGATTTTCAGTGCTGCTGGATGCTGGTGGTTTCATACCTGTATGGCCAGATATGTCCTTGTCCTCCACTGAGATCTAAACGGGTGGATATCTGCACCCATATGGAGATGCCCCTCTGCATTTGAATATCTTGGATACAGTATAAAAATTTGAATAAAAGAAGATCAAATGCAAGGGTGTGTTTTTTTTTCCACTATGACAAATCACAGGCTCTTATAGAAGATGTAAGAGTTGAGAGCTACTTAGTTGAGAGCATTCTCATGTCTTTTAAACACTTATGAAAGAGGGTTATTCCATAATTATCCATTACAGGGACAAAAACTTCTTCAATTATGGAATAACTCTTTTTTTATCTTCTTTTAGTTGTAGAATCCCACTCTAATCTCCTATTTCACTGAATAATTTACTATTAAAAATGGATGAAAATGCCAGACTCTCCTTTTTGTTCTCTTCCTATGTATATATATTAAATAGATTATCCCAGTTTAACAAAGGAGAAATATATTCTCTGGTACTGCCTACGTCACACATCTGTTCTCCCTCATGCTTAGCCTAAAATGAGTGCTTTTATACTCACGAGCAGCAAGTCTATATCTGTATACTTGGCACCAGTTGTTGTTGCCTCAACTGCAATTGAAAATTAGGTGCCAGTGATGCTCTATTATATGCGACAGATTTGGGGTTGTCTTAACCCCGTAAGAGCATCTATGTCATAACAAAGTGACAGTAGAGACAAAAAAGGGTAGTGCATAATACAAAAAGCCTGATAGAGAAGAAGAAATTAAAATCCTATAGAAC
>VXBW01004906.1:819421-844421 GCA_013400375.1 Thinocorus orbignyianus
TTGGGGAAGATTTAAAAAAAAAAAATGGGATGTAGCAGAAAAAGCCCTTAGAACATAATTGAAGGGAGAAATTTAAGATGAATCAACTGCACTATTAGACATACCATTGCTGCACAATAGGTAGCTTCTATACATCTTATATATATTCGTGCAGCATATTGGCAGGGATATGGTATTTATAATATTTGTCTATATATATTACTAGAATGTGGAAGGTAGGTATTACTGGCAGTAATTCATTTCTAACGATATGCCTGATTCTAAAAGTACGTGTTTTTCAATACATATGTATGTTTTATATATATAGAGAGAGAGACCTGTGTCACTGTCAGGGGCAGAGCAGAAATGTGGATTGAATGGTGAAATGATATAACCCCTCATGTGTCATCTTCCTAGGAATAATCTCTCAGTGTGACAGTCCTATGCATTCAGAAGTATGCTGGAAGTTGCCGTTGTATAAGAAAGTAGAGATTACTTTGATGCCGAGCTTCTGATAGACAAATAAGGGAAGGGCTGGTTTAGGTCAGAGAACCTGCTTGCAGTCTGGTACGTATTCAAACTGTCCATCTCTCTCAGCCTGCAGAGCTGGTCTGGAAATTCTCTAGGAACAAACTTTTCCATTGTTTTCCATGCTCCCACTTTCAGTGCCAAATACAACCTGCAATTTTAGAGGTGTGTGAAAACAAGAAGTAGGTTGAGGAAAAAGTTAACTGTATCCTTTCAGAGTTCAAGGAGAAATCTTCTGGGGTTTGGTTCCCTTTCAAGTTTGCTCAGATTTTGCCCCAAACAGTTTCACATACTCTGCTTCTAAAGCTTTTCAAACTTGAAAAGGTAAGGCCAGGAAAACAGAAGAAACAATGTTCATAACTAGTGTATATACCCTTTTTGGGCAGGACCAAATTTCCATCAGGAATAGGAGTAAAATAGGTCTCTGTGACGATTCTTTGAAATCAAATGAGATTTAGTACCGCGTATGTACGTGGTTTATTAGGCGAAACTCTGTAAGGTGAGTTTTCTAAAGTAAATTTCCAGTCTGTTTTTTCAGCTGGATAATCTATTACATTTAGCTTTTCCCACTTCAGCCAGTGCTTGTTAAAACTTCTCCTTTTGTGTCCATGTGTTAAGATGATGGACAGTATTTGCTGATTCAAGCTTATCTAAGCTTTTAACAGGAAAATCTTGGATCAACTCAACCTGTTTGAGACAGTAGTCTTTGTAACTGCCTGAATCAGAGGAATGGTTTCACAGTAATAAACAAACAGAAGTAGTTTATGGAACTTCGCTGAAGAAATGAAAAGTCTTAAATATTAACACATTCATGTCCATTCATGTCCAATCTAAACAATTTTTGGAAGTTCTTAATCTATCCTTTGCTTGAAAGGATGACATGAAAACTCCGTTGGAAAGAACGGCATACACCAAAACTTGAGCTCTCTGATCACCGGTGGAGCCTAATTCTGTTTGTACCTCAGGTTATGTTCTCTGTTTCTGGGAGTTCTGAAAAATCCATGTATGGCCTCACCTGCTCGCTTACTATATCTTTGCCTCTATTTTCTTAATTATAAAATAGTTGTCCTTGCGTTACTGCAGTAATTACTCCAGAGTAATCTTCTGGGGCCAGAAGAGATACTACAATAAGTTTAGGATGCCTCTTAGTGTAGGTGACTGTGGTATCTTCTAGCCCTTGAAATGAGGGGCCTGGACAAGCAACCCTGCATGTCCCACTTCCCCTCTTCCTCCTTTTCTTCCACAGTCTTGACATGATGATCTAAGCATTATATCAATGAATGCTTCAGGGACATCACCGTTTCTTTTCTTCTTAATCTTTTTTTTTTTTTTTTAAATATAAAAAAAGCGGATGAATTCTAACAGAGGAAAAGCAATTAGTCTGAAAAATAGAGAGGGTATGTGGGATAGAAAACAGCCTTTTTCTGAAGGTCAGTTCCTTCTGACATCCTCCACTGTCCCTAGACAATATGCTCCTGAGTGTGTTGATCCTTTAGCGAACACACCCGTGGTGGCAGAGAGGAAGAGAGAAAGAGGGGACAGGCAGTGAATTTGATAGAAGAATGTGGAGATTCAGGGCGTTTGCCAGTGTTGAAAGAAAAAAAAGAATAAATTAGAACTTCTCTTAATGTATTTTAAACAGCTTTGAAGTTTTAATGTGAAGTCATTGTGCATAGTAAGAAAGATCATTTTCCCTATAGATATTAGCTAACTGATTGCCCCAGTGGCAGAATGGGTGGCACGAGAAGATGTATTAAAATACGATCTTATAAAAAATAAAAAAAATCATCTTACGAGACTTCTCAGCTTCAGAAATGTTTTGAGGTTCCTCTGTACTGCACACTTTACTGCTTGAACAGACACATATACAGAGCAGAGCAAGTATGACTGCAGTGTTTGTATTTCATTGAGAACGTGTTTTTGGCGCATCCTTCACGTTCTGTCAAGTGACAACACACAGTTGGCACTCATCCTTGCAAGACAACAAAGATAAAAGGAACAGCCGGTCTCATAGATCTATACTATTAGAACACAGTGAATAATTCACAATGAATAATTTAGTCTTAAAATGTCACTTTTTTATGTTCCTGAATGATTTGTGAAACTGTACATTTGTTAATTGGGTAAGAATTACTAGAATCAATAAATACATTGCTAGTACACTCCACCCCAAGATTGCAAATCATTAAGTTGGACATCTCTCTCTTCACTGACATTAGTTGCATTTCCTAAATGCCAACCCATCCAGTTTGAACTGCTCACCTCTCTAGCACAGCAGCTGTGTTGGTGGCGGTTTTCACGACTGATAGAAGTTAGAACAACCTGGAGGCTGCACTAAATCTCACCAGGACACAAACCAGACTGAAAAAACATTATTAGATTTAGGTAGAAAGATTGTTGAAAAGACCTTATCACTATCCTCCCCAGGTGAATAATAGGCATCCAGAAGCACATGAGCTGGCTGCAACTCACTTCATTAATCAAATCAATGTGAATTTCAAATTTCAAATATAATATCTGAATATACAATTTTAAATTGGTGCTGGTGGAGTTTCCAGCATTTGAATTACAAATTTGCTTTTTGCTAATCCATTCCCTAACAGAGATCAAACACTTGAAAATTCATGAAAAGCAAACATGAAAGGGTCACAAACATGGTCAAATGTTACCTGGCTGTTTAATTCAAATGGATACTCAAAGAAAATGTTTCCAATATTTGTTCAGCCCCTTCTTTCTAGTTAGCTTAAAAAATTAAAGTTAAATGGCAGACTAATACTATGTGCAAATCAAGAAAAAGAATCAAGGAGACTGGAAGATAAAAATACAGAAGATCATAAAGAGAGATGGGCACATGCAGAATTGTAGTAGATATCAGGCTGAGTCTGTGGATGTTCACAGCCGTCACTGGGGTTTAACCTCTGTTAAAAACATCGACAAAATTTGGAAACCAGTTTAAATTTTGAATGCTTTTATCATTCATCATCACTGTAATAATCACTTCTGCTGTAATGCATTCCCAGAAAAATACATTAATATCCAAATGTGTACCTGCATTTTGAGCCAGTAGTCAAAGTTCAGCAATTTGGGTACACATTTCCCTTCTGTTTCACTGTTGCATGTGCTATTGACAGCAAAGTCAAATATGCTTTTAGCAAAAAGGAAAGAAGTAATAGGATTCTTGTTTCTAAAGTTCTGCCTAGTCACATTCAGCACATCTTTTATTTTCCTGCATTACAACAATCTACAAACAGAACCTTCTCATTTCAGTTTTTCACACGTTTTCTTTGTGTGAATCTCACTGAAATAGGCAAGCTGTCAGTGACAAAGCTTAGTGTCAATCTCGTATGAAGTTGAGAAATGGGAATTACAAAAGGAAAAAGCTAGTAGCCACAATCAGTACTGTCGCTGCGGACAACTTTTTTCACTTCATCAACAAAATTTATACTAGAGGCACAATCTCTGAAACCACCTGTCATTGATGTTATTGCTGTTTCTGAAAACAAATATCCTTATGTAAAAGACTAGTTCTTATTATTAAAAACCAAACCAAAACAAACCAAACCGAAACAAAAAACCATGACAAGAATAATGTTTACCAGGAGAAAACCAAATACTTTCACTGTTATAAATGCCATGGGCTTTTGTCATCCCATGACTCTGTTATAAATCTCAGCTAGGCACCACTACTAGTACTTAGCTACCCATTTCAGCCCAAATCAAGTTTATAAGAAACCTTTCATTCAATAGCAAATTGCTCTTTGCAGGTGTACAACTCTTACCTCACTACAAGATCATGCAGAAGGAAGGAAAGAGGAGATGATTCTGTGTCATGGCCTGTATGCTTTCCTTTGGTCTACAGATACCTCTGGTTATAGCTCAGCTGGGAACTCTCCACAACTTCTGAAGTCCACCACTTTGTCGGGCAAATAGAACTTGGTGACTCTGCTTCTAGACATCTATTATAAGGAAGATATTGTGACTGTTAAAGATACGTATAATACAATTTTTGAAAAAGGAAAAGAGGTTTAGGGATTTTTTAGCTTTATTTTTGGCCATGAAAGAGTATAGAAAAGTACAAAAAACCATGTTGGTAGCATGGATCAATGAAGGTAGCTTATCAGAGAATTTAAAATGATGGTTGCTGGATAGGTAAAGTTGGAAGATCTCCCTAGAGATTCTGAAAAAAATTGACAAAGAAAGGAACGATTGATTAAATTCTAGCAGTCAAGTGTTGCAACAACTATGGGAAGTCATCATGTGATAAAGAAGGTTTCTAGATTGTTATCCCATTTCCTGTTTTTTTAAGTGAGTGTTTCTTCCCCCATCATTCTTGCTGATACCATTAAATAAAATAAGGACTTTTGTGAATAGAGAGTTCAAGTTTGTTTTATGAGTCAGCTGCTTCCAAAGAAGGCACTTTTCTAGACTGAAAAGCAGGAAAGCTTTGTGGGGCAAGGGGATAATGTAGCCAATATCAGAGTTCTGTCGGGGTAAAAGTCAGAAGTTATGGCCCCATGTGGAGTGAGCTGAAGATTACCAACACTCGGAAGGGTGAGTTGCAGCAATATATTGTTTAACAGGATCCTTGTTTTGTTACTTCACTTCTCCTGGCTGGAGGATTTAATATTCTGCATTTTTCTCTCGCTTTCTCTCCTTTAAACTAATTAGAGGAAGAAAAGGAAGGAACTAGTCTCAGAGAGCTTTATTTTGATTTCCTTTCCTTCAACACATGAAGGTCTTGTTCAACCAAGATGATGGGAGATGCATTTGCTGATCCAACATGTGTGATGAATTTTCTATTCTTCTTCCTTCTGCCATGGAGTGATAAATCAGGAGCTGGGTATATTTCAGGGTAGCTAACAGGACAGGTAGGTTATTTTTACTTCATGCTATGGCTGAATGTTGAAAATAGTAGAGTTGAACTAAAACTAAGTCATTTAGAGGAGGCTAGGTTGTCTAAAGTAAAATCCCATCAATTTACAAAGTTCCATACCTGCCTGAAAGCTAAGCTAGCTGTTATGGCTCAGAAGTAGCTGCCTTGCATTCTTCTCTGACACTGAACAGGTGGAGAGGACCTCCAGTAGTCCCTTCTAACATGAATTAATCTGTATTCTATAACAGGAGCTTAGGCAAGTTTAGACCATATGCCAAATTTGTAGTTGACTAAAGTGGAGTGAGATGAATCCTCCCTGACAGACTGACACAAGGCCTGTACCATGCTTCTTTTCGGGTGAGGTGTGGATTGCAGGTATTTTGTAGACTGAAGACTGAAAAGAATCTTATGATTTGTCAAAGGCTCCACAAAATATCATCCAGTCATTCTGCCTGTCAGCTTCCTTTTATAGCCACTGGACGTCCCTGCTGCACATCAGTCACACAATTGTCAAGTTTTCCTCATTCTTATATGCAAAGAGTGCCAAATTCTTATTAGAGTGTTTTCTTGCAAAGGTCTATCTGCCTTATTGTATAGTTTGCACATGTGAATATTTATTTTCCAGTATTTCTTTGAGAAGTTAAGATGTATTTTTCAAATTCCTACGTGTCATCTTTGGGTTGTTTGATGTTTGCTTGAATGTGGTAGGAAGTGTTCAAAAAGCAAATTTCCAGCAAATGCATCACAAAAATCTGAAAAGCAATTGCTCTAGGATAAGGTAACTCTTTGTGTAAATTATCCATATTTAACAGCTATAAGACATACAGGGATGGGTTATTTGTACAGAGTTACCATAATCTGCCATATTAATTATTTTTTTGGAAGAAATACAGTTAATTGTGATCTACTGATTGTCTTTGTTCCACTCAAAGAAATTTAATTGCATTTGGAAAATGTAATTAATAATAATTATGTTATTACAACTACACAACATTAATTACAATACAATAAAAAAAGCCTCATTCCATTTGAAATGCACAGAAGTGATCTTAGCAGTTTCATAGGACCCCTAAGAAAGGTAAGGATGTGACAGATAGATCAGGAAGCTCCTTCACAAGCATGAAAACTCAATCTCTTGTGTGACCATTCAGCCTCATGAAAAGTATTGAAGCCAACGTCTCTGGGATTTTTAAGAGATTGTATGGTGGCCTGTGATCAAAGGTTCCTAGGTTGCCAGAACCTCTTTGTGGGAAGCTGGGGCAGAGGCCAGCTGCCTGGAGCTTCAGAACTTCCAGTGATCTTGAAATATCATGCAGCACATTCTATTTCATAACCAAATCTGTGGAAGGTGTAGGTTGTTAAAGGTGTTTTGTTCCCTTAAGCTTGTTATGCTGAAGTCAACATCAAGTTTACAACATGGTATCTTCCTTCCAAAAATTGTTCTGCTGATGATAGCATCTCATGTTCACCAATATATTCTGCACACCAGAATGTTTTTCAAAAAAGCAATGCGTCATCACTGTATTTTTACTGAAAGAGACACTTGCACAGAAAATGCTCCTGAGATCACTGATGTGTTTCACATAAGACTGTTTACCACTGCTTAAGACAGACTGCAAAAGTCCTGTCAAAGCCATAATGAACACAGCAGACAAGCACTCAGTTACTAATATAACTACCCCTGTTGGAATTCAATACATCAGAGGAGCTGTGAGAAATATATTTTAAAATAGTAAATTTGGCCAGTGATCCTACAGACTGGTATACAGTTACAAATCTTAGCTTCAGAAGTTGTAGCCTCATTGCAGAACAGGGATTTTCTGCAGGATCCATACAGAAGTCACAGCAGAGGAGGGTAAGACTGAAGCGGGACTGGATTTTTGCATGGAGTACAGGCTACAATTCTGTCACACCAAAATTATAATGACATATTCACACCTAAGCTTTGTCTGCACTGGCATGAGCCTTTTTCATTACTAGAACGTCACTCGTGATTTTATTTGGTGATAAATGTGGAGCTCAAACACTTATAAATTAAGTGTCTCTCTTTTTGGTAAAGACAATGAAATATCATTGCTGCATTTCCATCATTTCCATACATTTCCATCACTGGACACACTTTTTCTCTGTTCTTTTGCATGAACTACTGCTCAATAGCTTAGCATGGCTCTCCAGGGTTCTGCTTATACGGACATGAGAAGGTGCAAAAAGTATTGGAGTTGGTATTTTTTGGCTTTTGAGACATCATTTACTCTTGTTTGAGGATTTGTTAAGGTTATTTTCCTCCCAGATACATCATTTGAAAACAAACAAACAAACCATCAACAAACAATCTTCTATAAATTGAACTAAAATGTTAAAGGCAAAAGCAGTAATTCTTGAAGGTACTGCTGGCACCAGTCCAGCAAGTATTCTGGTAAGATTTGTTCAAATAAAAACAATTTAATTTTAATTGACAATAATTTTAAACTATGTCAGTAGAAAGGAGAAACCCAATGCATGTCAAATACAACAGCTATGAAACAGAGTACAGACACCTTATTGTATAGCATTCATTTCCAGCATGCTCAAAGCTGAGTTTACAAATGGCAAGCAGATAGCAAATAGAAAAAAAAAAGAATAATTTGCCAATTTACCACTATTTGGAAAAATAGGATCAAAATAATGTTTCATTTTCATCTTCAACATAGGGCTTTGTATATGCTGCCCGTTACCAAATATGTCTATCGCATCTAGACTTGTGTATACCTACAAGCTTAAATACATGTATGTCTGTCTGTGTACTTGTCTACATATGCATGATCTGCAAAATGAACAACTGAATAAGCAAGGTGAAAGTTTTAAGGAAAATGTAATTTTAGAATTCCTTATTTATGAACAGTGACATGCATGCCCTTCAGATAAAGATCTAAATAATATAGTTGAAAATTATATTGTTCATGTGAGTTAAAAACACACTGTTGGAGCCAGCACTGTTACTTCTGTCCTGTTCCTCTATATCGGCACCTCTGTCTATACACTGGAGTAGAGAAATATTAGCTAACAATAGATGCGTCTAATTGAAATGTGTATGAATGGTATGTACTATGCACTATCATTTCTTTCTGCAACTAATTTAGAATTCAACAGAATAATATGAAGTCTTTTACTACTTAATTAAACTTTTGTAATGCCTGTTTTACCAAGATGAATAAAATGCATAAATTGTATGAGGTGACATCTAATGCACACAAAAAAGAGAAATGTAAAAAATCAGAACAGTGGGTACATTAAACTGATTCTTAATAATTGAAACCAATTTAATCATTTGAGATTATTTTATTCTAGCTGACGTAATACTGTAGCAGTTTTATTCTAATTATAACCTGTTTCATTTTACTCTGCCTTTCTAGTTAATTATTACAGTCAATTTGTAAAATGACATGGTTCCACATTTGCATAGGTCACTATTAAATAAATGAATAGCTGAAATTACTCTAGCATTGAAGTGTCAACTTTGGTAGAAGTCAAGAGGACTTCAAATGTTCTTCTAACACCCCTTAATGTGTTAATGACCACTATTAAACTGCAATTAAAAGGCCAGAGAAAAAAATGCACGAAACAGTTAATAGAAAAATAGCAGAGACACAATTAAAACACTTTGGTTTTTGACTGATAGAAAATAAAGTGATATGCTGAAAGAAGTATAGTATGAATCTATGCCTAACACATGACAGAACTGACAGTTTAATGATAACAAATCATAGGCTGCCTTTTTGGGAGCAGTACACGTCAGCTTGACATTAACAGCAGTAGTAAACAAGACAATGTAATGATTTTACCTTGTATTTAAATTGCTACTTATTATGGTACTAAATAATAGCTTTAAATAAGTTGGTGTCCGGGCTTGTGATGTACTGTGTTTGTATGAGACAGTACTGAAAGATATGTTTAAGTTTTTTGTCATCCTAAATAAAGGATATATGTATGTCTTAGCTGTGCAGTCTACCACGTTTGCATCTGAAACCTTTCCTGAATCCATAACACTGTCATTAAGTTTGTTTCCTCATGAGAGGAGAGAGTAGTGATGATCTAGTCCTAACTCAAAGCAGCTAGATTTTTAGGTATCAAGTGGTGTGTGTAGAACTCCTAGGCAGCAGCTCAATTAATCAGAGCTGTGCCAAACCTATCATACTAAACACTGTTACTTCAAAAGCATACTTTACTGAGAGGTGAACTGAGTAGTACGGGGATGATATGAGTGATTCCAAAAACTGAATTGTATTCAACATGAAAATCAATATGATGTCTGAGAATTTAAATATGTAAGTCAGAAAATTCAAAGTTATGGTTCCCACAGGAATTAAAATTTGACCTCCATGTACATAGGTAGTATTTCCTATTACTGCTACATTTTAATCATTCATATAATCTACATCTCTGCAGTCTAGCTGAGTTATGTTTACCACGGGAAATAGGACTTCTTGATTTCCTGATTATTATTTGTGTGTATATGCTCATCCATAAAGTGAAATTAGTTTTATGGGTTGAATCCTGTTCTGTTACACCATGAAAAAGCAAAACCAGTCTATTTTTACTGATCCAGTGGATTTATGTTAATTCAATTAATATAAACAAAATTATTTTGGATGTCTTATGTGAACTAGGACAGCACTACTGCTTTTTCTAAAACTCCATCTATGGTATTGCTTAGCCCATTGTAAATTGGCATTTACTACTTAGATCACTGGACTAAATCACCATTTCTCTTTCTTAGCATTATGTCTTTTCACTTATGCACAATGAGCAAAAAGAAATATCAGCAAAATACTTTTTTATGCCTAATTTGCACAGATAACATAAAGGTTTTAATGCATTCTTTTACAAACTAGAATGAAAACAAAACTGTTCTTCCCTTTCACCTTATGTTTATTTTATTAAGCACGTAATTTCAGAAAGCCACAAAAATTTAGGGGGAGATTTACACAAATTTAGGGGAAGACTCAAACACCATGTTGCACATTCTTACATGAAGCCAAAATTATGGTTGCAGACTACCAGGTTTTAAAGGATATTTAGGCATTTAAAAATGTAGATAGGCTCCCAATGGGATTTTCAAAGGTTAGATTATTTTGAAAATCCTGCTAGGCACTGAATGTATTTCTTTGAAGTTCTCATCCATGTGTAAGTTCATACATTGGAGAAAAAATGCACATAATCAATGAAATAATTGGAATAGATTCAACCATATCCATTTCATGTGCACCACAGATTTTCATGTCCTTATGTCTGTTTGTGTCCAGATCAATGCAACTTCTTTTGCTGTTAAAAATGAGACATAGTAGTTATACTGTGCAGCTGCAGCACTAAATTGTCCATTATTTATAACTTCTCTATTTCAAAATCTCATTTCTTTAAAACATTCAAGTTTCTAGTCCTGCTGAGGACTAAACCCCAGCTGAATGTGAATGGGAAAAATTAAAAGGAAAAATAAAAGAGATAAAGGTATTTTATAACATTTGCACAGTTCAAAAATTGCTAAAATACATATTTTCCCAGGCTTTTCGTATTACAACAACTTGCCTTTTAGAATTGCAAAGAACACGAAACCTTAGTAGACTTTATTGGAGAATACGTATATGTAGACAGTTTGGCTGGGAACCAGAAATTTATGTGTGTAACATCCATGTTGTATCACTTTCACAGGTTCTTTATCTATTCTTGCTAACTTTCTCTATGATTTTTCCCTTTTTAGTCGTTCTTAGCACAAAGGAGACCCCAACAGACACTGTGCTGGTTTTTGCTCCCTGTTGATCCAAACATGAGCCAGTTTACAGCTGGGCCAACGCAGACAGGCTGGGAGGAACAAGTATTCTCCTTGGGCGTCCCTTGCATGAGTCCTGGACATCAGAGGAGTTCTCAGCCTGCCAAGTCTCTCTGCAGTTGCCCAGGTACAGCAGCACAATCTCTTACTTACAGTGTCAGGTGAAACACCCAGTTGTACAAAGAGTGCTATCTACCACCACTGGCCAGCGCAAGACCAGGGCAAGAGAAAGAACCAAGGATATATTAAAGCACAGGACACCCAAATGGAATGATAAACTTAGTTAAAGTAAAAACAGAGTATATCATCAGGAGATCTACGACAAAATACATCAGCATTTGTGAGGCAGAAGAAATTATACACACAGTTTGTATTTTCTGTAGGGAATAATGTGAACTAAAATACAGAAATAGTGGCACAGAGGAGTAATTCCAGCAAAGGGAGAAGACTAAATGGTACCAAGCTTAGATTTTACTTTAAAATTGCACTCAAACCCATAGTGGCAATAGTTAATTTAAACACTCTAGTTAATTTACGATATTTTTAAGCATTTTTAAACTGGTCTTTTTGAAAAAATAGTTTGGAAATGCTACGAACCAGTGCTAATAAGCTCACAGAAGTGACAATTCAGTTAGAGAAAACAAGTATTTTATGTTTGGGAGGAAAATCTGGACCTACAAAAAAATTGAAACACGTCTGTTTGGTTTTTGTTTTTACTTTCCTGAAGTTATTTGTAACAACCAAATCAAACCACCACATCAACAAAAAAACCCCACCCAGTAATTGCTTTGGAAAATATTTAAGGTGACTGTTGTGGTCATAGTATAAAAGTGGAACCAAAGGTGTATATGTATATGTAATTGTAGTTGAATTGTATGCAATTGTATATGTAATTGTAAAGTTGAGAAAAATGTAGATCTATTTAAAGCATGGATGACAGTTGTTGAGCATTGTGATGTATCATCTTGACATGAACTGAATGAGGTAGATTAGTGACTGACACTAGCAATGTCAGAATTTACATTGCAGCACACACAAACTCCGTAGAAATATACTATTAGCACTCGGAGTAAGCAGTGATGAGCAATGAGATAAAAATTGACAGTGTCAATAGTCATAAACCCTCACAGTCAAGAATAACGAACTGTACTATGTGTATGTATATTAATATGTCTGTATATCTGTCTGACTGAACTATATCTATAGGAACTTTAATTACACTAAGTTTTGTGAACCAACAATCATAAACCATACATCAGATAAGGAATATCAGTGAGGTCTACTTAAAGTCCATGGAGTGTGATTTACTCTGTATGTATCTTCACGTCTGCACGTGGTGCAGACATGCAGTTGACATTACTGCTTACCCTATTTCACTTGCAAGAAACCAGTCTAACATATGCACAGCTGTACACAGATAAGGGAAACACCCTGTGTTAATTAGACTGTGTTTCTAAGTACTATTTTGCTTGGTTAGAGTCAGACCAAGAGTAAGTTTTACAGGCACAGTGCAAAGCAGATACACACCTACTATAACATATCCTACCATAATAATTAAAGAGTATCATGATCCAGTGACAAAATTTGATAATTTTGCCAAATTTGACCAATTTGATAAAATTTGTTTCCAGCCTTGATCACCTGAGATATATTTGGCAAGTCACTCATGAAGCTTAAAGTCTCCATCACTTTGAGGAGCACTAGTAGCACTGCTGAATATTCTACCACTGGCAGGAGTGGGGAGTGAGGGTATCTGGCTTCACTGGAAAGCACCTCAGGTATTTAAGTGTATCCAAAAGCTGCATCTCCAAGTCAGCCTTCACATGGCCAGAAGGGGACAGGGCCCTGAATTAAGTAGGGAAAAGGAATCTCTATTACACTGGTGGGAATACTATATACTAGCAAGTGAGAAGATTGATCAAAGTTCCCTTTGTGATGGAGAAACCTCTTACTTACTTGGTATGTGTGGGTCAAATCACCTTTTCCTCAGTTTCTCTCTGTAGAATCCCCTGTAGAAGTAAATAACTTTGACAATCTTGGAATAAAACTATTTCAATGCCAACTCTGGATAGCTATTACAATGTTATAAGGATGGGAACTATATTAATGCCGCTGTGGAGAGATGATTATTGTCTTTTGTCCTTCTTTCTCTCTGATAATATTTGTGTCGTATTGACATGAAGTGGATGGAATAAATTAGAGACCACCACCAGCAGTGCCAGAAATAATGCTATGTTGTATCAAGAAATTAAGTAATGTGTTTTGCAGTCCATTATCATAAACATGGAGAAACAGAAATTTGGCAAGAAACTGTGCTTTCGTCTTCAGTAGCCCGCAGCAGAGGCCCAAGTATGTCCTTCTGGTCCACCCACAGCTCCCAGAGCAACCATTACCGTGCCCCAGGCAGATGGTGGGCAGGACAGATATTTAAAGATTAATTCCTCCCTATTTATTAAAAAAGCGTCTTGCACAAGTTTGGTGCCATCTAAAGTTAGTAATTAAAATAGGAAAATGGTGGTGTTTCATTGCTGTGGAGGGTAGGAACTGTTAGGTAGGTAAAACTGTTATGAAAAAGGAAGCTGTCAGAAAAGATAAAAACAAATGCATTGAAATACTAAAGACTAATTGAACTTTCCATATGGAAGGAGAGCAACAGCAATGTCTCATTTAGATTTCTATTGCCCCTTTTGGAGAGCAAATGAAATAATGGGCATCTGCATGTTGTATCTGCTGGGATTTTATTTCATTTTCCTTCTTTTTGTTGCTCTATAAAACAAAGTTTCCAGAATGATTTATGTGTCAGGTTTATATTTCCAGTTTTTCTAATGGAGCAATTTTATTTTAAAAGGTAAAATATATTTTTTAACCTACCAGTGACATCATTCTCCACATTGGATCAATTATCTATGCACTGAATAAAGTTTAATTGAACCCTTTTAAATCTGTGCAGCTGTTGTGCAGTGAAATAGGCAGGTGGATTATCTCATTAGTATTAATCTAAATGTTCTGTGGTCTCTGCACATTTTAATGTGTGTGGTGTATATATTTGGTAATAGTTCTTAAGTTGTTAAAAATAAGATAAGTGGTACAAGAAAACTTTGATAATAATTTATGTAATATTTGGTTCTTAAATGGGATGAATTAAGGGCATTAAAATGATGAGCGATTCCACAAAACCTATTCCAACAGACAGAGTGAATGAAAGTATTAATTTGAAAACTTCTGACCTATTTTAATTTTATTTTAGGAGTGCTCTGTTTTATGCATTGATGTTACTATCAGGATTTTAACTGGGTTTCTTTCCAATCAGCTTAGCTAACTTAAATCCTTTTGTAAGGTTTACCAGAATCAAACATTTCTACCTCATCTTCCAGGAATCTATTTTTCTAAAGATATTATTTGTTCTTAGGACCAAATTCTGACACTGCTTACACAAGTGATTAGGACATAAAGCTGAAAAAATGGGCTAGGACTACAGCACGTATAAAATGTTGTAAAGTAACTGAACTATCTTGACATAAACATCTGAGAACAGTTAGCCCACTGTTTTCAGATCTGAGGGTGGAGGATCAGTGGGGGTTCTCCATGGGGTTGTTGTGTCTCTGAGCTACCACCAAACTCATGGGATGCCAGTGCCAGACAGCAATGAATTTATTCAGTGAGAGGCTGACCTGGTGAATATATCCAGGATTTAAAGGTCAGTATTCTGCCGTTGCTTAGGTCTCATGAAGAGAACACTTACGCAGGCAGAAGAAGGTACGCTTCGCATTACTGCCAAAGGGTGTCCCTCTGTGGGCACTAAGCTGACTCCAGCCTTGCCAGCCCCAAGGAGGAAAAGGAGATTTCCCTGTCCACAGGAAACTCATCTTGTGTTTGAATGGGGAAAGGAACACAGGTAGAATGAAGAAATCAAAAGCAAAAAGGACCTGGACATCAGAAGACACAAGACAGGGGTTACTCGCCAGTTAACTATGAGAAGAAAGGGAAACTCTATAGACACTGACAGATCAGTAAAGTTTTACTTCACTTCACAGGAAAATGTAGAATCTCTACAGGTTACACATACATAGCCCACATAAGATCCATCATACCAAATCCCTAGGAGAAACGGCAGCAGACTAAGTGTATGGGTAAGCATGCACTTGGCCTGCAATGTCTTCCATCAGCCCTCATACTTAGTAACATGTAAGCTGCTGCCTTGGGACGTGCCTTCTCTGCAGCTAAATGAGTTGATTCAGGCATGAAGAGCAGTGGTCACACGGAAATGCGGCAGTATTTACTCCGAGCAGAGGAGGAAATTAGCCCTTTTGGAGCATAGGGTGCAGTGCCGTTCACTTGCTTTCAGGTGCTGAGACAGTTTGCTTGGCACTGCTCAGCGGGGTTCACTGGAAGCATTCATGCCCTCACATTTCTTGTGGTATATTGGGATATTTCAAATTGGTTCCTTTAAGAAATGTTACGTTCTGTACCAGCTCCATTTTCCCTTTTCGATTTGTGCCAGAAACTTTCAGAGTTAAAATAGCATTTTGTTGCCTTTCTCCTTGCTTTTCTTCCCTAAGGCTTAATCTAAAAAAGCAGATTTTCAGGCTCAGGACTTGGCCTCTCTGTCTCAGTGGAGGATAGGTAGCACAACCCAACACTGAAGAAGTTATAAGCTCTCCTGTTATCTAAAAATAACATGGGGGCGAATGCCAGTAAATATACATCCAAGGAAAGCATAATGTTAGAAATGCAAACTGTGCACATGTGATATTTATCAACAACAGTCAGAAGTTCTCAGTAGAAGAACTAAAGATGAATGAAATCACAAAAAGGAACATTTCCCTGCGTCTTCAAAAGCTTTTTTTTTTTTTTTTGCCTTTTGCTGTAGTGCTGAAATCTTAAACTTGCTTTGATCAGCTTAACTGTCCAGCTTCAGCTGGACCACAGGGAATGGGCATCCTAATCTGGGAGAATCCTCAGCAGCAAGTTTTTAAACAACGTTAAACAAGCTTGTGAGCCTGATAGTAAAGAAGTGTTATAGTTAAATGTTATATTCAGTGCACTGATCCATCTTTTAAATCTCACTCTAATCTTAGAAACATTAAGCAACAAATGCATAACACGTAAGAAGTGTAAAGGTGTGCTTGGGAGGGGGCTATGAGGAAAAACCTTCCAGGAGTGTCTCACTGCCAACAAGCATTGCTGCTCCATTTTATGTACCTCCCAACAGCTGACTGCAGAAGCTACTTCAGCTCCAGCTCTGTTGTACGGCCTGGGGGATTAGTGAAAGAGACCACCCTGGAGGTTGTTAAATAGAAAAAATAGTGTGCCTGCCAGCTGGGGGCCAATTGATTGCTGCTAGTGTGTGTAAGGCGGTGATGAGGGGGAGGTGGAGAGGTGATGGGATTTACTCCTGAACAGTTGGTTTTGTGAAGGACTCTCACTGCCTCAAAGCTGTTGAGGCCCTTGCAATTGTCCTATAGTTTCTCCCTGAGTGGCTGCTAGACTTTCTTGCTGGAAACAATTATGGAGGTAGCGTAGTCCTGAAAATGTCATTATTAGCAATGAAAAGGTTAGATGCTTGCTCCTGCCTGATGCTGAGCACCTTCACAACCCACTGCATTTGACTGCATATAGGATCAAACCCTGTAAGAACTATAAAGACTAGAAGGTTCTTCCCCTTGCGCAAGAAGGGCTTGCAACACAAGCTTAGGGTTTTCATTAAGTGTCATAAAATGCTGCATAGCACCACTTTGTTCCAGGAAAACATGACTCTTTGCAGATGATTTGTGGAAATCATCTCTGTCTCAAGGCCCTGAGGACAATCAGTAGATAAAACAGTGTGTTTTACCATTTTTCTAATTTACAGTTTTGTTTACAAAACCTAAATTAAATCTCTACATGCAAATGAAATGGCTTAGTTATTCCTGCAGGCAGAGGTTAGTGAGTGGGGTCTGTCTTACCCTACATGTAAGCATGAATAAAAAATGTATGCATGTTTATCTGAATGTGGGGCATTTATCTGGAGTGATAAATTGATATTTGTTGTTTGATTATACTGATATTCAACTTTTTTTTATATTGCTGCTAAGACTGTCAGCAACATTTAGCCAATCGGGGAACTTGAGATACCTAAACATTAACTGTCTATGATACTGAAATCTGATTCATAATTTTTGCTCTGTTTTCTGTCTTTTGGTTTCTAATCATGACAGAGTTGCTGATTTTACCAGTGACTGCTTAGTTTTGTTAATATCCTTTTGAGGAAGAATTTGTCAGAGATATTTTGACAGTCCTGTTAAGGCAGCTCCATCAGCTATCCTTTACCCAGCGTCTTGATGAGATGATCAAGGAGTTCTAGAACGTTTCCTTTTTTAGACAAATCTCTGACTTTTTTGCCTCATCACAGTCTGCTCATCAAGGTCTTGTACACTGGGTACCAGGATAATTTTGGCAGCACATCGGTGGTTTTAGACAGGGGAAAGAAGTGCTGCAAGGAAAGTTTTACTCTGTTACCATAAGTTTGATGTGAATCATTGTTGTTTCTTTGTGTTTGTGTCAACCTATTGCAAACAGGCACCCTTGGAGATAGATAGTGCTTGTTGCAGATAAAAGTTATGGAAAACATTAATTTAGAGTCCTTTCTGTCTTTGAAGTTTCTAAGATGATGAGACTTGTTCAGAACTGGGAACAAGCACCAGGTTTTCCTGACTGCAGGGCAACTGTGTGAGCCAAATCTCTGGTCTCCATTTCATAGGACAGAGGCAAAAGAATCACTCCGCATTTCCAGACAGTCTTAGAAATAAGTAAACCACTTCACAAACAGCTCTTCTTACCTGTATTTATGTCTTTAGGTGCAGAACAAGCATATTCAACAGCAGCGTTTTATCTGTTACTGAGTATGAGGTCCGACAGAAGACATTGTGAGCCACAGAATTACTTGAGTGCTATTAACCTTCCCCATTGTTTGCACCAAGTTTTCAAAAACACACTGAGATGCTGAAATTCCCTATTTCAGAAAAGCATCCTAGCACAATGGCCTCTGCAGTAAGACAGTCTGATAACAACTTAGTATCTCTGTTTCTACAGTATTTGTACTGAGTAGGTGATTTTTAGACTCTCACATCTGTGGGACAAGACATTATTTGGTGACCTACATTAACAAGAGTGATTGATACCTGAGGTGTTTTAACATACTCTTATCACTCCTTTACCTTTCGGTACCCTGATGATGCAGAACTGACTTCCTTTACTAGAGGATGTGGTCAGTCATTTCTGCATCAGACATTTGCACATTCTTTATCCTCTATGGCTAGTGACATTTATGTCATGCACTCCCATCCAGTTTAACAGCAGTGTCTTGTATGACTATGACCATTTCTAGTAACAGCGTGTGGAAAAGAAATCAGTATAATTATGGTATTGATTAATTTGATACTACTGTGAGTGGGAAGATCAGTAACAATAAGTGTCTTCTACATTACTACAGAAAAATAACAACATCTTACACTATAATCCAGTAATTTTTTAGAAATGGTATCAGTCTTTTAGAGCTATCCAATTCTAAAACCTATGCAGTCTCTACTGTTGCAGAAGAAAAGGCAATTTTGTCAAATACAAAGGACTGTTTGAGGATGGTGAAATGGCTATAGGTTGCCAAAATCTGCAGCTGGACGTGACATTCTGGAAAGATATCAGCAGGGAACTGAATAATCACAATTCCCTACAGTTCACCAGCCATCTGATTTTAGTTTCTTCACATTTGTACACATGTTTTTGTTTATTATGTAATGAAAATTTGACACATGTAAACATACTAAGTTAAGTGGGGTTTGAAGGTGGGCTATAGCTGGAAAAATCCCATAAAAATGTCTAAGCTCATTTTTTTCTTTCAGGCCGGAGGGTTTTAGAGAGATCAACTTTCTATGTGGCAGCTAGGCTCCCTGTGGTGCCGTATTTTATTTTATGTTTTATAGCTTGTAGCTTCTAGATTTAAAAACAAAACACACTATTCACTTCCTGAACAGACCTGCAATTGAATTAAAAAAATATTTGCAGTACACATAAATTGGGAAGGAAGGTAGCACAGTATATGAGATGCTTTTTATTCTCCAAAGGCCAAAGGAGCGCAAACACAAATGCAAAAAAGTATGCCTGAGATAAGGAAAGGCTTCGTCCACCTGCGTGCCACTGAGAAACACATTCTTCGCCCCTGAGGAGATGCTTAGTGGCTGGTGTGTTCACCACCATCTAGATGGTCCTTCAGTTCCCACACCTTGATCTGTCTGTGCTCACTGTAGAGAGACTTCATTGTACAGGGAAGGTAAGCCCCCACATCCTACACAGCTATTCGGACTCTCTCCCTCTGTCTGCCTCTCCATCCTACCCAGGCTCCCAGGCTGCCCACCTTGCTACTTCTGTGTTGGCTCAATACTTTACTTCTGGTCTTTAGTCATAGCTATCTGAGACCAGCTTTACTTTTGACTGTGTCTGTATCCATGACCCATCCCATGTACTCTCAGATTTCTAGGGCTGTTGAGATGGCACAGATTGGCTTCAAATGCCTGAGAGGGGGAAGAGGCTTGAGAAGGTTTGACTGAAATTAATGTACGTGGCAATTCAAACTGTGAAACATCTGACAGTCTTCACAGTAACATGGATAACTCCCAACTATTAACAAAGTACATACATAAAACTGACACTTTAATGATTTAATGAAAAAAGTTTTGGAAGCAAATCCTCTTTCAACAAAGAAAATTCAGTGAAATCCAGTAGAGAACTTGAACTGTATTTATTTAATTTGTTTATACACACCAGCCATGGGAATTAAGATGAAACCAGTAAATCAGAGGACAGGACTTCCAAGGTAGTAACTCCTTCGGGGACGGAGATGAAAATTTTCAGCATTATCAGTAGCAACATCTGGAGTTTTCCTTCAAATGGGAGTTGCTGATCAAACAGACATTTCAGGCCTGGATTTCCTCTTAGTTAGTTACTTCCAATGGACTTCCTGGAAGCTCTTGCTACAAACTAAAGTTTCTCTTCCCTTTCCCCTCCATCCCCAATGGAAAATGTGGAGGGAATGTACATCTCTTGAGTGAGCCCCTGTTCCACACATCAGGCTGACCCAGGACCAAGTAATCTGCACATCTCTCTTCCGTCTTTACCACATTGTCCTTCTAAATTTGAATCCTGAATGGGTCACATAAAGTGAAACAGAGTTTGGAGATTTATTGTAATCACATGCTGACATTTTCCCACATCACTAACCCACCACATGATTTAACAGGATTGTCAGCTCCTGCTTGAAGGAAGGTCAGGGCAGAAATAGCAAGGGTGTTGTAAGATGGCATGGAGGCCTTCTGACAGCACAGCGTGGGAAGCTTGTGGATTATTTGTTGCAGTCTCATCCTTTAAAAAAGCTCCTGAGGCTGTCATTTTGATATTAGCAAAAGAGTAATTTACACTTTAGAAGACACCCAAACTCATATGTCTTAAATAACATTTCTGTTTTGAGCCTGAAAAAGATAAAGTTTTAAGCCTAGTTCACAAAATGTTTGTTCGGACAGTCTTCAGCTTTAAAGTGAAAAAGTAGAAATTACGTCTTCTGGCAAAAATATGCTTTTTACTATTTATAAGTCCTTTTTCTTTTCCTCTCTCCATTCATAAAACCAAAGCTATAGAGAACTTAAGAAGCCAGAATATTTTGTTAAAATATTATAGAGACATTTACTGTAATCCCCTCCCTGTCTTTCCTTGTCTCTCTCCGTCTCTCACTTACACTCTCCTTCTTTCTCACTCAGTATATCTTCCTGTTACAAAACTATGCCTGTGACATGAAGCTGCTCCTCCACTGCCAAGAAAGTGAGAGTAAAGGTAATAGGTGCCCTTTTCATAATAACAAATCCAGTGCTATCTCATATAGTTTGCTCCGCTAACCCTAAGTACTGAAACAAACCAAGGACAGCCAGAGAGCAAGGAAAAAAAAAGAGCATGAATTAATTTGATGATACTGTGTTGGCTTTGTACTTCAGATATATATAAAAAATAAAATAAATAAATAAAAAATTCAAAATAAGCTTTCTCTTGGTTTTGCTCTAGACACTGGGAAAATATCAAGCAGAATGTTACTTTTGATTCTGATTTTGCATTTTGTAGCCACTTATTAACAGTTTGGGAAGCTGTGTTTACACTTTCCAGGATTAGTTAAGTAACGATTTGCACTAGTATGGTAGTAGAACCACACTCAAAAGACATTGGCACTCTTTTTCATGGTCTCACTGGAAAGGCTGTGGTAGGAAGACAGCTGTTTAGGTCTCTGTGATATAGATAGAGTGTGATATGATCCATTAGGTAGTAAAGCAATATGTTACTGTTTTAAAAAGCAAAAAAATATGTGTATCCCTGGAAAAGCATTTATTTAATGACTAATAGTAGAGAAAGGAGGTGAAAATAATATATAGGGAAGATCATCCAAGTTAGTGGTTTTGGAGAGAAGAGGACTCTTAATGGTTTGCCATGCTTCTACCTAGTAACACCTTTTGTGAATTCTCAGGCTGCGAGATAATTGCTCTCTTGGCAACATAATTTTCGTTTTCCATTTTGAGCAGCTCACATAACCTTCTGCCCAGCCCAGGTATTTTTATAACTTTCCTGTGCTCAGTAACAAATTCATATCCATGTATCCCAGGTGGGAAAATCTGGGAATTTGCTTTTCCAAACCATGGTGAAAAGCAGTTTTCAAACCATTTGCTTTTGTTCTTGACTAGAGACACTTGGTCACAAGTTTTGTCTTCGTTCTCCGCTCTCCACCAAGAACCAGCAGATAAGTCATTTTGGGAAAGGTCACATTAACCCATTCTGACTTATTTGTGTTCATCTGTGGATGACTGCTCAGAAGGAAAACTACAAAACACAGTCCCAGGCCAGGGATCATCATCAGGCAGACCTCAAAGTAAAGTTAAACACCCAGAGAGAATTTGTAAGGATGCTATTTTTTAAAGAGGAAATGTAAGCTTATGATGACCCATTAAACAAGAAAACTGGCATGCAGGACCAGAAACAGACAGGGAAATAGGGAAATGGACATAAAAAACTTTTCTGTTGTAATATTTACTATAACATACAGACTGCATGATCCCTCTGCAACTACATTCTCAGAAGTAGGGCTACGTAGTGTAACTAGCAGGACAGTCAGTTCAAGGGATTCACTGATACAGGAGCTTATCTAGTCAAGTAAAATGGCTGGGTTAATTTAAAAACAAATGAAAAACCCCATATAATTTTATGATCATTAATATTTCCTAATACTAGCCCAGTCTTGTGCTTTGGGATGCAAACTGATTATTGCAGGACCCGGGAAACCATTCTCTCTTTTGCTTGGTTGGAAGGATGCATTATTGTTTTGTTCATCTTTCTCTAATCCCTCATTCTACTACCACAGTCAGGATACACAACTTGATGGACTAATGGTGTGATCCAGTGTGGAAAATTCTACATTGTCATGTAATTGTAATTCATTTTTTATTTTTTTCTCCTTTCTTACCTTCCAGGTTATTAGACTTTTATTCTTTTTTATTCTTAATCCTCTCAATCCTCTTTTAAAAACTCAACACTCCCCCAAACCTTTCTCTCCTGTTTCCTTGTTATTCCATTATTATTCCCCAGCTTTGTTCTCCCTTTCAGTCATCTTATTCTCTCCACATTATTCTTTCACCCTCATTTAGCCTTCTTTCTCTCTTCTGGCCAGCAGTGGGAAAGAGTGCGATGGGTCAGGCAAAGCCCTGGAACTCTTACTTTTAAATCCAGAATCAAGCTGATTTGTCATCCCGATATTTTATTTCCTTACATATTTAGAGTCACATTTCCCTCTCTTTGTTGTGATGAGTTCCAGACAGCTACTCTGTGCCTGATGTTCTAGGAAAGAGAAGACACTGCCTAAACTCTTTCCTGGCTTTGACATGAGTCTGTTTTCTGGATAGTAGCAGTAACCAGGAAGCAGGATATTCATTCAAGATTTCTCTGCAAAAATTATCTATCAGCAGAGTTATCTTCCTTCCTCCCTGTTGCATACCAACAATTAAACCTTACTGGTCTCAAATGACCAGCACAGTTCACGGAGCTACTTTTTATTTGCCTTTTATCCCTATTCCCCATTCAGCAGTTTGGGATCTTCTCCTTCTAGTGCTGAATCTTTACTCATTCAAGACAGAGGAGGGACAGACCAAATTATATTAATTATTTTTTCTTTTTGTGATTTTTTGCTGTGGAGTGAGGGTAGTTGATTTTTTTCCACTTCCTTTGCTTGCCAAATCCTCTTTTAACCAATATAATTCTTTCTCTTCAGATGAAACGCAAACCATGAGAGACCTCCCTTGCATAAAAAGACGACAGTTTTTCTGATTTTAATTACTTTTTCTTGGGGAAGATACTATGCTGTATCTCCCTGTACTGCTTATGCAGTGGATACTGTAATGGGGGAAGAGCTGGGCTGCTGTGTGTCTCCCACATTTCTGCTTGTAGGCAATAACATCAAAACTAGGATTCATGGTGTAGTTTTCCCAGTTGTAAAATGGGAAACACTCTGAAGGGTAAGTAATTCAGGTTGCCACCTCTAAAAGACAGAACTGCCTTTTAGGATTCCTTAAAGAGGCACTGGACAGCTTACATGTGTGTAATGGCATATCTGCAGCCCAAGCTATCCTTCCTCTGAAACAACATCTGTTTAGGTTTGCACGCTTACCTTAAGTTATGCTTTGAGATCTTTGATGCCTGTCTGGATTCTAAATTGACATCACATTTCTTTTCCTCTGTTTTGTGCACTTTTTCTTACATCTTCATTTGTTTCGCCATTGAGGAGAAGTGGGACTTGTTGACCTCTTAGTGGATTTTGAAGTTTCAATAATTTTTTTAATATTCTTTCCATGAAAAATCTCTTCCATCTGCTCTGCTTCTTTCACCTACAGCACTTAGGAAAATCTGTTTTGCTGCTTCATGGGATTCAAATACATGGCTATCAATGTGTCTGCCTTGTAAACAAAGAACACGTGCTATACTGAAATAACTCTGCTGACAATGCTGGGATTACTCTTCTGACACCTTTAGTAAATTTGTTGCAAAGTGTTGGAATGAACAGATAGACATTTTAGATAGTGTCTATCATGGCTGGAGAGAGTGATGAACTTGATAACCTCTTGGGGTGTTTTCCAGCCTAATTCTCTGTGATTCTGTGTATGTTCTCTTAGACTAACACCTCTTTTAAATAAATCTACTTTGGTAGCATTGGTGGGAAATGCTTTAACCATATGTCTAGTGTAACTGCTTGTGGTTTCACATTCCTTTGACCCATCTTTCCTTGGTGTAAGAAACAATGATGGAAGCCCTTGAATAATGAGATGATAACACTGTGCAACACCCAGGCGCTGGGACATGACTAGCCACGTAAAAACCTCCAAGCGCTCTCTAAGGCCAGCTACCAGTTGGCACTGTGGAAAGACTGCGTTATTTTATGAGGCCTCTCACATATGAAATAAAAAAATGAGGAATGAGTAGGAGATTGTAGGACAGTGCAGCTGTCTGCAGAACCTTTAACTTGCTCTCCAGTGATTTATATATATTTCATGTATTTACTCTACTAATAAATAAAAAATGAGAACTTGCCATAGTAACTGCAGCAACAAGTGGCACCAACGTTACCCCTCAGCTACACATCCCCTCAAATGAACACCAGTAATGCCAACTTTCCTGGGTTTATTTTTCATAATGATGTTTATCACAGAGAATAATGCTATCTGTTACTCTTCCCATTACTGTTTGGAAACAGGTTTCTGGTTTTG
>VXBW01004906.1:846921-849421 GCA_013400375.1 Thinocorus orbignyianus
GAAGGAGGAGGGGGGGAGAAAGAGAGGTAGGAAAAAACCCCACTTAAATGCTGTAAAGTACAGTATTTCGTTTGGATTGATTTAAAAGACCAAGAACACAATTCATTTTTATTAAAACAGCCATATGACACAAAACAAGTATACCTTTAGAAATGTTTTCTGGGAAAATGATGCATGCTATATGAAATAAATTAAACTACTGTACAACATTAAAACAGATCCACACGCTACATCTAATGAATTCCATATTCTTTCTCGAAGCTTTCAATGCTAATCACAAAATTCCATATAATTTTTTTATGTACTCAACTAGCAAGTGACTGACCTCTAAAAGTCACTAGTTGGGCAATAAATTTTATAAATCAGACCTATTATAATGAAGTATTTTTAAAGCTATTTCATCTTTACATGACCAGTTTGAAATTTGACTTATTTTGAGCAACAAATATTAATAGTGCTCAATTAGAAGGGACATCCAAGACCACAATCTTAATTTCTTACTTACACAGAATAACTATTAGAAATGCAGGGAAGTTTTGTGTTCAAATATTTTTTATTAAAATACGGTGAGCAGTTAGAGGCTATCCTGACACCCCTGACCATCTTGCAGAAGGTCAGTGTTTTGGTCTTCTATTTCCTTCAAAAGTCTCTTCAAGGCCACCTATGACCTCTTAAAGAAGCCAGACAATTAACACTGGTTACACCAAAGACAGGTACAGCTCATATCAGCTTATTTAAATAATAAGTATTTAATAAAAGGGTAAAAAGACCAGACCTATAAAAATACAATTCTATAGTTAGAGTAGCAAAAGGTTTGGCCCTGTGCTGTGTGACCTATTTGGGCCATCCTGTGAAAAGGAATATTTCCTGTAAGTGCCAGTGGAACTTTGAAGATTTTCTGAGGACTGCAACTATGTCAAGGCAGAGATGACAAGTTACATGTCTATGTGGTGTTATAAATCTCCTTTTAGGGGATGCTCTCAAAACAATAAAGACAATAGAGGGGGGAAAAAGCGTACAAGTGAGGTAAAACTTTCCACAGTGCACACGGCTGTGTCACAGCTGTCTCACACCTGGGATTGCCTGAGAGCAGGCAGGCAAGCTCTCTGGGCCACCTTGGAGGAGGCGGTGAGGAGAGGGGACACAAAACCAGAAGACAGGCCAGGCTGCAGAGGACCAGCAAGCAGTAACAGGGACAAGCCAGTGGGGAGAGCCTGTGCCAACGTGCATGCAGTTAATGGCTGTGACCCATCAGAAGGAGGCACAACCACCATGCTGGGAAGGTGAGTGAGCAGCAGGTCTCTAATCTGGCCAGGCATGACCATCTCCCCTCCATATGTTCCCTCTGTGTTTCATCTACATAAAGGCTGATTAATCTGTCTTTATACACCTGAAGTGACTTTCACCCCCAAAGAATCTCCCCAATAACTAGCAATTCTGGGAAGCCACCACAGGGATTGCAAAGGTTAATTTGTCAGAGTAGGGGTGGGAAAGTGATTTCTTCATGGCGTCACAGCAAAAGGCATTACGTGTGTGTTGATGGAAAGCACTTCGGGGGTGTCAGCTATAACTTTAATATTTTGAAGTTTTTGGTTTGTTTTGGTTTGTTGTTGTTTGTCATCCAGTCAGCTAAACCTTAAAAAGCAGAAAACTTGTGAGTGTGCACATCTCCATGAGTGTGAAGTTGTTTGATATATAAAATCAAATGCTGTGTTCCACTTGGAACATCAGTTTAATTTGAAGGGGGAAAAAAAAAAAAAAAAAAAAAAGCAACACAAAAGTAATTTCTACTCCTTGGATCTTACAGTAGGCAAAGTAGCAAAATTAAAGCACTAGAGCCACCTTCTGACTGCACTGAAATTGCTGCATCCTGCTAATGGTGACAGCATTAATACGTTAAATGGAAGAGAGCACGGTACATATATTTCAGTTCTTTGTATCATTACCCTAATGGCCTGGCTCAATAAATACTACATTTTTCTGTAAATGGTGGGATTTTTTTTTCTTTATTTGTGTGGAGCACTATCACATATGTAACTATTTTATAATAGTTAAAAAATCACTGTTTGTGATTACTTCCCTTCATCGAGTTGCAAAAGGAAATGTGATGGCACTCATTTCTATAGAAAAAAACCCTGTATAGTACTTATTTCATTAGGGAAGAAGTCCCAGGTTCTCAAACAAAACACGTAAACAACAGCCAAAATAAGATTCAGTCCAATTCTCTAAACAAGGAGAAGAAAAGGAAAAAAAAAAAAAACTGAATGATTTGGCTGAAATTTTAACCCCCCAACTTCTCGATGTATGCAGTGGCTGTAAACCTTAACTGAAACAAACAAAGGCAGTTTTATAAACTTAATGCTAACTAGCTATTATGCAGGATTAATGGCATTACCTTATGTACATGACAACTCAAATCTTGCTCTCTTATATCACCAAGAAACTCCTCGGAACTCAATAAAGTTGAATGGGCGCAGAGCAGAATTTTGCCGTGTATATT
>VXBW01004906.1:854421-927364 GCA_013400375.1 Thinocorus orbignyianus
CAGATTTGGGAGTAAAAAGTCCTATCCCGTTTCAGGATGAGTTTTGAGAAGATAATGAAGCACAACTCTCCAATAGGCTTGTTGTCAGACATGAGACGCAACTCAGTAACCTAGGTGGCTTTCCTTCAGATCGTGTACCTATACTCCTATAAGGCTTTGACAGGGTGGTCCTGTCCAAGTGACCTTAGCAAACTTCAAGACAGCTGGCTTCTTTCTCATTTCCTAAACTGGACTTGCAGGTTTGTTTAGGTCTCAGCAAAACGTATTTCCTTCCCTGCATTGCCTCATTTATAGCCGCAGCTTTTTATCTTCACATTTAGAGTGGCAGCTTTTCTGCTGGGCTTTCTTACCACTCAGGCTGATTATTGTTTGCTTTAGAAATTCAAAGAGGCATGATGCACTGCGAGCTTCCACTGCCCGGAGCCCCTGGAGAGCTTGAGGTTTACAGATAAATTGGTGCTACCCATTACTAAATACAACCTTGTTGCACGCTTACCTGCCTGGCAGCTGTGGAGCACTTCCTGCTGCTAGCAGGCGTCTTTGAGCTCCAAAGAAGCCCTTTGATAGCTATGCCAACAAAAAGCCACTACCGCTTCATTCTTACTTAGCTATTCTGATCACCAAATATGTGGATGTAGGCAGGCAGCCCGGGATCTGGGCATTTCCTGTCCACTTGGGAGAAAACAGTCAGGGCTTCATTTACTCCTCTACACCTGAGCCTTATGTTCAAAGAGTCTATTCAGTTCAAGATAAAAGCTATTCCAAGCTGTAAGAACAAGCATCGTTCTTTTAATAAGTGCATAAGATGGTCACCAGTAACAGTGTTTGGCAAAATTTGTGCAGATAGACTGGTTGATTAAGCATTAAAAACCTGTCTGTTCCTATAGAGCATTCTACAATGTTATACTTCACAGTATTTGTTTTCATAAGTCTGCACAGAGGCCAAAGCTGCAATATACTTATGAAGAATATTTAATAAAAGAGAACTTGAGTATCCTTGAGAGCTAGGTTCTGCCTCACAGATGTGACCTGCATTGTGGGGCTGTGTTGCATCACACTGCAAGGTTAAATTAAAGTTGGCCTTCCACCTCACTATTGCCAGTTAAGGTGATTCTATCATGGGGATTTTATTGTACGTCTCATGATATTTCATATTTTTCTTAATCCCTGGCTCCTGAAGTCATACAATTCACTGGGGCTTAGTGTTTTCATTAAAAGGAAAAAAGTTTCTAGTCCTTACGGGGTAGAAGGCAGCATGAAGACTGCAAACCTGAGAATACCCCCACAGCTGGATAAATTAAAAGTAGTCTGGGTTTGTATTTGTTATTTACAACCCACAGATTTTAAGCCTAGCTAGTGAGTCTGAATCCCTGATTGATGATTTTTGAACTCCTGTTATCTTTTGCTGATTGTGACAATCCATAATAATTCACAGTATGGTAAATTGCGCCATACTTTATTGTGACTGTTGCAGTAATGATACACAAAAACTTATATGTATATATAAATATATACATATATGCTACTTTGAAGATATGGGTATATAAAATATAAGACCAGAGAACTTAAGTAGCTATGGGCTTATTCAGTCTGGACATGCAGAGAAAGAGAAAGAGAAAGAGAAAGAGAAAGAGAAAGAGAAAGAGAAAGAGAAAGAGAAAGAATCTCAGAAAAATAAGGACTACTTTCCAGTAACACTGATCATGATCATGAGTCAGCTGTTGAATGAGAGAGTTAATAAAAATTCCCAAAGACTGAAAGCTAGTGATTTCACTGATCTACACTTGCAGTGGTAGTCATCTGAAGAAAAATAACAAATCAGCTGAGAGATGACTTCCAAAAAGTGCAGAGTGAATTTTTCTAGCATGTCTCAGTGACATCTTTACTTTAATTCTCCACATAAGGACAAAATACGGTGATGTCATTAAAAATTCTCTGTTTATGATGCCAGTGGAAACAGTCTACTAATGGATTTATTATAGAAATCCTCATTATAGTCTCCATAGAAAATTTGGCCCACTTCAGGAAAATGCCAGAAAAATCAAAGACTATGGCTACGTCATGTTGGCCGCAGCCAGCTGCCAACTCTATCAGTTTTGGCCACTGACAGTACTTTCAGCCAGTGGCATTTCAGTTGTTCAGTCATACATTGCGCTTATGACATCTCCTTCCCGCCAGGTTTATTTAATCCAATCTGGTCCTATTGCACTTGTCCCACTTAGTGCTCTCTTTCCCTTCTAGGTCATGTTACCTATGCATTGCAGCTTTGTGTTGCATCTAACTCTTCCTTCTTTGGTAAGGAATATGTTACTCAGGCACTCCAGTTAATTTTTCCTCATATTTGCCTGCTGTAACAAAGATATTTCACTCATAAAGTACACACTAGCTGTCACTCTATTCCTCTGTGGAGGACATGTCACCCATGATAGCTAAGCCAGCTGTCATTCATGCACAGCACTTCCAACCTTATATCTAGGGCATGTCACTCATACACTTCAGCTGTCCCTCACACCAGATGTCCTTTAAATCTAGCACACCATTCCTCTATCTACTACATGTTTGTGTTCATTACAGCTGTCCCTTTTCCCTATCACTTTCCTCTCCTGTTTAGTAAATGTCATTCAATCGTTCACTCCATCTGTCTTCTTCACTAAGTAATCCCTTTCCTGTCTGTATACCAGCTCCCTTAAAAACTCTATTTTACTTGTACATTATGGCTGCCTGTTGTACCTAGCACTTTGGGATAGATTTGCAAGAGTGATTTAGAGGCCTTAATGAGTCTCTAAACATGTAGTTTAATACTTAGTCATCATTAGCACTTAAAATTCCCTCCATTCAGCAGGTGTCTATGGCAAAGTTTTCTCCAATGAGGTCCTTTTGGTATCCAAGTTTTGCAAGGTGTGTTGCCGTGGGCAGAGAGTGATTGACTTCACTCGTAAGAGAGAAATAATGAAATATTTATTAAGGTGAAACAGAAATTTAACAAAATTAATAGTGAATGTAACAGTGTTTTACGAGGTTCGATGCCAAGGTACACTTGTGTATTTACTGCATAGAGGACAGGGTCAGACAAACTGTCAGGGAGACCTTCCCATTGAGTCACGAGGTTCAGAAAGGACCCCCTTGCTTTCTAAACTCCTTCTCAGAGAGGAGTCTAGGTGTGGCTGGATCCAATCCTAGTCCCAGACTTGGTCAACGGTTTATGTCTAAAGGATTATATATGCGCAATCAATCCCTTATGTTACTTAGCTAAGATTTCAAAGTTTTAGCATGCTATTAGTCACTTACCGAGAATCTGTTGCGGTAAGGAATCTCTCAACCTCGAGGAGTAGAACCTTAAGCGAGCATCCTCACAAAAGGGGAGATCCTGGCGTGCAGCCCGCTGCCATACCAGAGAGCTCAAAGGGCTCTTGGGCTGTCCACTATTTATACCGTAAGATAATTGAACTATAGTCATATTTCATGTGAACAAAGTATCTAGATCTCCACTCCCCACAGTGTTTTGGCTATGTTACCAGCCATCCCCCAAAGTCCGGGTGCAGCTTATCGCAATCGATGCTGCTGTGGTCAAGGCCTGAGCAGGTGCAGGGTGGGGAAAGAAGAAGCCGGGGGGGAAACAGGGAGAGCACACCGCCACATGTGTATGAGCAAAATGTCTCTTGACTAGGCAACGCTGAGTTTTTGGAAGTTCTAGTTCATGCTTGTGTTCAGGAGATTCATAAATCACGTGGTCCTCCTTTCTTACAGCTCCATCACAACAACGATTTTCAGAGCATGCCTATCCGACAAAGGCAGTGAGATTCTTCTTTCTCCTCAATAAGAGATTGAAAATTATAGAAATTATAGACTTAAATCAGGTATATATTTAAATTTTTCTTCCTTTTTCACTTTCTTCAAGCTGTGATTTAACATGAAACCTTTCCTGCAGTGGAAGAGTACCTTAACCATGGGATGATAGCAACTTTTTAAATATTCCCTCTCACTTAATCCCCCACCTTGATATTTTTAATAAAACAGCAACCACAAATGATGGGATGAGATGTGAACTTCTGACTTGCAGGTAGCCTTGTAGTTGTATCTTTCATGAAGAAGATAAGCTCAGATGAAATAAGGTTTTGAAAAGAGATCTCTTGGCTGTATACCCTCATCATCTAGTGATACTAGACCAGGTCATTGTATTTTGTTTATGTACTTCTATCTCTTTGTGAAAAAGAAATTACACCATTTAAGTATTTCACTGCAGGAGACAGTTCACAGCTAAGATAGTTGTGAGCAAACAGACATCTTATAAAAAGGGAAAATCCCTTCAGCTCCACGAATTCTCTCACTGTTCCCTGCCATCTAGCTTCTGGTTTAGATTTTTTTCATTGGCACATAGCATAACATGGTTTGGGGAATAAGGAGAGGTAGCTGGCTGACAGTTTGCTTGAAAATCTGATAGCACAGTGTTAAGCTTTTCTTGAGAATTCAACCCTTCATCTGCAGTAAGAAATGCATAGCACCAGGGAGGCGAGAAATAAAGAATAATGATTTAATATACCATAATTTCAAGTAACTTCAGTTTCTATGCTGATGATCCATTAAATCCTTAGCTGTATGTTTCTTTGTCCACAGTTCATCATTTGAGCTGTGGCTGTGGTTCAGGTCTTCTGTTCACCAAATGGGAACTCTATTTAGGTACTTATATGATATCATCCTGATCTTCAAGACCCCTGATCAAAACCTCATTCCTCAAGTCTTGCTTTCTCTAAATTTTTCAAATGTTTCCTCTTGGCCTGTTTCTTCAAGATTTTCTAACATCTTTAAATGTTATTAAAAAATAAAAAATAAATAATCCATCAAACTTCTTTACTGTAGTACTGGGCAGAAATTGCAGTGTTCTGACTAGGGTATGCAGAGTGACCTCTATGGGAGTAGGCCACAAACTGCCTTGTATTATTTACCTAGCCGGATCCAGCTGCCCTGAAACAAGCGTTAGCACTCCATCATGTGCCAAGACTTCAGCCAGTTACAGAAGCACATGGTGCCTCTACTAAAACATGTTTAAGAAATAGCTCTGCTGCAGTGGGGAAGAAGAAATGGAGGAGGTGCATGGGAGGAGATATTGTTGGAAACACAGCTCAAAATGCACTCTTTGAAGGAGAAGCTCTGTGCCAGAGGATGTCAAATCTGAAGGACTGAGGACGACAGGTAATTCATGCCATTGCAAGAAACCCCTGAAAGATTCCAGCTATGGGTGGCCTATGCTGGGGCAGGGACAGCCCTGAAGGACTGCAGCTGCAGGCAAGCCACACTGGAGAAGAACAGCATCACTAAGAAGAAAGGATCAGCTGAAAACAACAATCACACAGTGACCCCAACCTCCTCCGCCCCTCAGCAACTCACCAAAGGAACTGAGACAAACTAAAAGTAACCCACAGAGAAAACAAAGGGAGCTGAGGCTAGGAAGGGAGAAGAAGTGTTTGACTGAAGATGGGCCCGCTGAAAGAGAATGCGTTTACTTAAGTGTTTCTTTATTTGTTTATGCTGTCTTTTTTCTCAATATCCAATTCAGTAATGCAAAGTTTGTGTTTCTTGTCAATAAATTAAATTAATTAAAGTTCCCTGAGTCAAGACTGTTTCCTGTGACATGTGTTAATGACATATTTCTGTAGCAAAGGTGAGTTCACAGTAAAAACAGAGAATGAAGGTCAATCTTTTCCCTTTTTAAGAGGAAGTATCCTTCCACATGAAATATATCGTCAATTTGTGTGAAGTTACCAAAGCATTTAGTACAGCCAAGACATGGGTTCCTCTTTGCAATTACAAAACATTATATGCTTAAAAACAATCACTAAAAAGCACATGAGCTATTAGATACTAATAAACCTGTATCAGTGGAAAGGGATCTTGTGAAATGCTCTGATAAATGCAGATGCCTATGTTCTTTCTGAAATGAAAGATTCCCTTGATTGCTTCATGAACCTGAACCTTTCTCGCTGTTGTCTACTAATTTCTGTAGAAGTGTAACCCCTATGACAGCTATGGGCTTTCATGGTGCAGAAACTACTTGCAAGGATTGGAGTCTAGATTGCTAGTCCTCAGCTCTGATTTTGCCAAGATAGTTTCCTGCCATACAGAAGCCAGTGCCTGTCCTAGTGGGGCTTTATTTTGACATCTGAAGCAGTGAAAAATCTTTACACTTGCTTACTGCTTGTAGTTGAATGTGTCTCTTCATGAATAAACCTTCACTTATAACACAGAACAAAAATTTATCCTACAAAAATTGCTTCAAGATTTTCCAGGGAAAGCACTTGCTGTGTAATCAGGTTCCAAAAATTCCTCAGCGAACACCTAAGAACTGGGTGGTGTCATACCTCTTAACATCCTCATAAATGGATAACATCAGAATTATTTCACTGAATGTGTTTATAGAGAATAAGGTCGTCTGCACCTGGGGCGGACTCTCAGAGGTGCTGACAACACTACTGAAGCTGATTGCCTTAAAAGCAAATACACATGGTTTTAGTTTATGTCTGCCTGTAACTTACTAAATATATTTACAGGCTCAGTCTTGCAACCTGCTGTGTGAATAGAATTGTATCCATGTGTGGACTATGGCAAACCAGAGAAGACAGATGATCTTCCTTATATGGACTTTTCCCAAATACTCACTAAGCAATTAGAGATGAAAACCCATTGCCCCCATGTTTGTCTTTTCCTCACACTGAAGGTCATTGCTCTGTCTGCTGTTGATGTACAGGGGTTATGATCTTTGGCTGGTCATCTCTTGCAGGGAGGAACGTACACGTCTCAGTGATTTTCACAGTATTCCTTCACGGATTCTATTTGTCACCACCAGAGATGACTGCCTTCCTGGAGCATGCTTCTTGTTGACTGAAACCAGAAGTGAGCTCCACTTATGTCAGGAGCTACTAAGATCATCCTTGTCAACAAAAAAGACTTGGTCATTGTCCTAAAGTTTCAGCCTTGTTTCAGTAAGGGTTTAGTGTTTAGTTTTGTTTGTTTGTTTGTTTGTTTGTTTGTTTTTCTAAGGAAATAGCCTTTTCTTGCTATAAAGCTTCCCTCTCTGGCATTTCTGCCAAATTAATGAATTGGCCATATGCCAACTTTTGGGATGAACTTGATTGAGCCTGTTGAGGAGGGTTGTTTCCTCATCTGTATTGTCCCAAGCACAACAAGGCTTAAGGCCTCCTGATTGGGGCCTTGATAATTTGAAAGGATAAAAACAGTCGTAAGCTTTGTTAAGACTAGTAAAATGATGCAGGTTCTAGTTGGAGGGCCAGTACTTGACCCTGCAAGTTGCAGTTCACTAACTTCTGATAATTATCTCTCTTAATCTTTCCTGTAATAATTTCTCTGCTTCCTAAATACTACTAGACAAAATTAAGTAAGATGCATCTGGATGTTTAGAAATAGTGCACCTGAATATTTTAAGGAACTTTCTGAAGGACTTTTTGAACTTTTGCAGATAATGTTCATCAAGCTAGGGAATCAGAGACTAAAAATATCCCCGCACTGCAGAAAGGAAGAAATGGGAAAATTCTGGCCAATTAATTTTACATAGATTCTAGGCATAATATTCAGGCATACAAGGGAATCAATATGCGAATATTTAGGGAGATTTCAATGAATAATTAAAAGTAAGCTTATTAAAAATAGTCAATGCTTAAAAAAATATCTAATCACTATCTATGTTGTAATTACTGACCCAGATCTCACCATTAATCCACGCAGATGGAGCCTTAGGTCCATATGGAATGGTGCTGGAGTTCAAGGGACTCTGCATGAACAAAAGTTCAGTCAACATGGAGCAAATCGTAGGAAAGAAGCCTGCATAGATAGGATACAATACCATGGATAGCGGACTGGAATAAGACATTACACAAAGTGCTACCTAATACAGATTTACTGACTTGGAGATAATACTCATTAAAAGTGATAGATTTCAAATAGGTTGACAAAAGGGAGAAGAAAGTAATTACTAGGATAAGGTTCCTCAGGGGAGAGCATTATCTAGGAGTGCCAGGCAACATCACTATGGTCACTACTGGAATCCATCTTATTTCCAATGACAACTTTGTTATCCCAGCCATGGAAAGAACAGAAGATTCACTAATTGTGCTTGGGCACCAAAGGCAAATTTTTAAAGGGATTAAAAAACCTGGCCTTGTCCATTATACAGAAATTTTCAAAGTTAAAGCTGACATACCAACAAATGCTTCTGGCTTGCCACCACTGTTGCAGTACCAAAGTACTTATAAACACATTTCTGCTGAATGGAGTTTCAAAGTATTGACTCTGTTTCTGTGTTCAGACAAAATACTGATGCTGGATAAAAATTTTCTTGAACGTCTATTTCATTTTGAAATTCAGGAATCCCATGAGTGAGTTTTTTTGAAATATAGGGAAGAACATCCTTTTGGACCCAATGTTACTTGCAACCTGGTATCCCTCAAATTCCCAAGGAGAGGGCTAGGTACTGGAATACAAATATGCTGGAGCACTACAGCACCTATTCAAAAGCAAGTTATCAACTGTTGTCAATAAAATACAAGTGTAACAGAAAGATCAGATTTCTCAAACACGTAGATCCGAAAAAAAAAAAAAAAGAGGTAAGCATCTGAAGTGCAATTTATGAAGAATGCAGGTAATTATGATCAAAATGAGAGCTATTGAAAATTGTTACTTCTGAACGCGATTAGACTGCTAGGTCAGAAAATGTGTATTTATACCTCAAGTATAATTGTTCATGTGCACAAGTGTGGACAGCTTGGGTAGACTAAATATGTTGGTCCATAATGCTGATATAAAATTCATAATTAATGAATAAATAATAAACCAGAGTTTGCCAAACTCTGTGTTGGCCTAATTCAGAGCAGTCCTTGAAAATATTTGTGCATAACAAAATACACACTGATCATAGACATTTTCTATGAAAAATATGGACAGTGTAGGGGAGTTGAGATCAGAGGAGCATTAACTGATGTTATAGGCACAAGAAGATTTATACAAAAGGCTAATAGTTGCACTGCCATCTACAGTCCTGCTCTCACAAGAAACTGCTGTATAAGTTTGATATCTAAACTTATAAAAACTTCTGTCTCCAGACTGAACCATATTTCTTATTAGGGGGCTTAGTTTTCATCCCTTGCTATTTCTTGGTCTTCCCATTCCTCGGTACTCCTGCAGTTGCGGGTATTACTTTTAGTGTCTCACTCTGAATTCAGGTACCAAATGTGGACTTCCGAAATCACTTCATAAAGGATAGGTATGGGATAGGTTCACAATGGCCTGCTCAATGGAAGGAGCGTGTGGTAGAACATGATAGAGTCATTGCAGCTGAAATAGCAAAAGTTAAAATTGACACTGATAGAGTTCTCACTAACGCTTAAGCCACAATGAATTACTTTGTGATTTGGGCTAGTTAAACTCATAGATGAATAGTTATATTCATATTAATATAATATAGTTATATATTAATAGTGCCTTAATTAATAGTAAACTGTTATGCCTCAAGTATGCATTTGTGTGGGGGTTTTTTGTCCATTTTTCAGTCCCTTTGTGCAGCTGGGATATGTAATACTTAACCTAAAGCCTTCAAAGTATTCGCTGTGAAGACAAAAAATGTATCTATATAGAAGGTATAGGCCATAGGGGTACCCAGGTTTTGTAAGGCTCAATAACTTGATGTCTAAGTGCTATCTAGATGTATGAAGAGCTTGATCAACAAAGCTTCACATATCCCACCAGTGCATGTGAGGAATACACTTCTAAATGTAAGCAAACGTACAGGATGCTGAAAGAACAGATAGAGGGGTCCTGTGGGGATCTTTCAGTAATGTTTTTATGTCTGGAAAGAACCCAAATGCCATTGCAGATACCACTCTTGAGGATCTTTCTGTTTAGCACTCAGAGTTAAATCCTCACACAAGACTGACATTCCACATTGCAGTTCTTAGTCTTTTAAGTACTCTGATGCATATACTGAAATACTGGGCTTCAAGTTAAGTTTCCAGAGCTTTAATATAGACTGGTGCTGAAACCACTGTGGACAGCATGCTGGGTAGAAAGCCCTTCTAATTTAAAAATGAAATAGAAAATGGATTGTTGGGACATTTCTAAGCATATCCAGCAACCAGTCCTTGTGTCCACGAAGAAATTTACAGGTGATAGCCTCAGTAGCTTGAGTCTTTTGTGCTAAAACTTAGCAAGAAATCTGAGAATTCAGCTTGGAGTCAGGTACTTACAGTGGCAACTAGTGCCAGTGTCCTCTTGTGAATCCAGGTCTGAGTCCGTCAAAGTGTTGGCTTAAGCCCAAACACAACTCTCGAGTTATTTTCATTGGCCAGTCTAGGTCCAAACATGAAAACTTTCAGGAATCCTATTTGCCATGCAACGCAGAGGGTTTGGCTGTTTAACTCACAGCTGCAATTTCCATCATGCAAAAAGCAGTTTCCGCATCAAAGCAGGAGGGACTGTATCTACTTGCAATCAGGGTTTAAATTACACCTAGCACACCCAAAGGTGGAAACTAAAGGCAGAAGGTGAGCAAGAGTCAGGTTTAAAGTAGTATAAGTGTCCAGCTTCTTTAAAACGCAAATACCTCTTCAATCCTAGTGACCACTTCTTGTGTTAATTAGTGTGGAGGAGCAAGTGGGGCATGAGCTGGAACAGACACGATACCAATCAAGAGTAAAAGGCTGAAGCCTGTTTAAAATGTCAGCACATTGCAGGAAATGTAGGGCCTATATGTCTGAAGCAGAGTTTCATTTGCGGAGAGAGAGAATATAGTCATCAATCAAAGGAGACTTTACAAAAAAAGAGTAGATGACAGCTATCTGAAAAGTAGCAAATCTAAGAAAGAACAGGGGTGACAAATATACATAACATGTATCACAAGAATTAATAAATAGGTTGGTTGTAAATGGATTTGTGTCTTGTGGTTGATTGATAATTCTTAACTGAATTATACTAAGATTGTGGCATAAACTCATGCCTTATTACAACGTAGAGAATCCACAGGGAAAAGCTGCCATTAAGAAATTTAGGCTTTGGAAAAACTTTGGGGTTTTGCGTTAATGAATACTAGGGAAACCGTGAGAGAAACCACCAACGCAGATGAGATTCTTTGTTGTCTAATAAAACTGTGGTCTTCTACTAGAAGGCTCTCTTCTCTGTGAAGATAGTGTTAGTTACTTCATCTTTTGTGCCCAATCATTCCTCATCCCCCTGCACTGCTTGGAAAGAGGAGATGAACAAAACCAGGAATGAAGTTCAGGCCAGGAAGAAGGGAGGTGTGTGGGGAAGGTATTTATGTAATTTAAGATTTAGTTTTTATTTCTCATTACTCTACTCTGGGGTGATTTGCAATAGATTAAATCCATTTTTCTGAGCCGAGTCTGTTCTGCCCATGACAGTAATTGCTAAGTGATCTTCATGTCCTTATCTTGACCCACGAGGGGTTTTTGTCATATTTTCTCTCCCCTGTTCAGCTGAGAAGAGGAGAGACAGAACAGCTTGATAGGCACCTGGTGTCGAGGCAGGGTAAACCCACCACAAGAGGAAGTTTCACAGAAATTTTTCATGTGAAAGTAAACAAATCTACATGTGAAATGCAAACAAATGCTGCGAACAATGGCAGCAAGACTGAATAAAACGGTGTAAGTGAAGAGCAGTCTACATTTATATAGTCGAGAATAGGGAATACTAATGCAGGATATTATACTATTCTATAAATACCTTCAAAGAAAAATTATAAAGAAGAGATATAGGTATTTACAATATAAAGAAATAGGTAGGATAAAGAAAAAGGACCTGAAAATAAGGCTGAAGATGTTTAGCTGAATATTAGGGGAAGGCTATGATCTGTAAAAGAAAAGAGGGCATCAGAAACTGAGTTAAAGTTGGCTTGTGATTGAAGTTCTGTAAGTAGAAATATTATCTAATGAACTAGAAAAACAAAAGAGCTTCATATATGAAATGTCTGTATGAAGTAAAAGGAAGGAGAGAGGCAATACTGAGAAGGCAATAGGAGTTGGTGTTTTCTAGCAGTGAAGGTAGAAATCCATGTCAAGCTCTGGAGTCTGTTCAGTACGGCTAAGTATTAGACAGACATGATTTTTTCAGCAGAAATTCATTATACTTAGAACTAAGAATGTATTCATTGCCATGACATAGTCAGCGTAAATTCCTTCCAGTTTCAAGAGGAGAACCTGCCTATAAGGACATTAATCCTGTAATTAGCTAAAACATAGAAGTGGGAACTCTGGTTTCTGAAATGTATTCCCTCAGCTATCACGGGGAGGGAAAAAGAAAGAAAAAAAACCCAAATACTAGATTCCCAAACCAAAACCCAGAGCAGAAATAGGTTTTACTAATTTGTAAAATACAGTCATTAGCAGTTTTATTTGAAAAAGTGAATTTTGTTAGCAGTCTGACCATGTCAGAAAGTATTAAAAGAGTCAGATTAGCCTCAGAAAGGCATTCTTGTGGGAAAAACTCAAATGCACATACTCCAAGCTCATGAGACAAGAGTAACCATAGTTTACAAACCATTGATTTCATCGAACTTCATATGTATAAATCTAGGTGTACTCCTAGAATGTATATTCTGATTTATTTTCATTTGCATGGAATGCAGCTCACATGATCCAAAGCCCTCCCATGATGCCAACCAAGGTGCTGCATGGGGAAGACTGGGAGGTTATCTTAAAAAATCTGCTCCTATTTTGGACTAAACGACTTGTGTAGCCACAGCCTTACATACCTATCTTAGATAACTTAGACATCTAACTTTTAATTATGTTAGCATTGAAATATATCACATCGAATAAGGCAGACCAGCACTTAGGGAGGAGATAGGAGCATTGCAGCTATGCAGGGCAGAGTGGCTCTGGGCATGCACACTGGAGAAACACTGGTACCTAGGGAATTTCAAAACCCTAAAAGAGACATCTGATGAGTTTAGATATCTGTAAATTACTGAGCAAGCTTTGGCTTTGGTTTGGGTTTGTTGTTTGGTTTTTTTTAAACCGAAAATTTGAATGTGTATATTTCTTTCAGTGCCATTGTAGGCATTGGATATAGCTTCTGGATCTGAAGTTTAGCTTCACAATTTTATTCACATGTCTCAGACTGGTTTATACAAGCATTTGTTATCTTGTGTTTTGATAGGTTATTATTTTAAAATCTGAGACACACTGATACTTGAGTACTCTCATAAAGCCTTTATGGTTTCCTGAAATTGGCTTGAAAACATTGTTTTAAATAATGTTTCTTTTCCAGAACTTGTTTGACCCAAGACCATTTCTGCCCCATCTCTGAAAAAGCACACTGTATGACACTCATTTATGCAGATGCACATAAGCAACAGTCATTTTCATGTATATTCCTATTTGTTGATAAGCCTTTGGCAAGTATGTCTCCTGTCAACTAATTAGTAAGAACACTGTAGCAATGTCACTGTCTCAAGCCTGTTGTTGACAGCAGAAACAATAAAAAAGATGTGATTATGGCAGTTGGTAGCCCATGATTTGGAAAGACTACAGTTTAATTGATTCAGCTGCATATTCATCTGTAAACTTAGAGCTAAGTAGGGAGGATTTCTATCTTTGAGTATTTATCAATTTAGATAATTTTTAGCTCTTGAAGGTTAGAAAACCTAAACTATTAACAGATAAAAATCAATTCCTGAATTAGGTATCAGTGCTGCACGTGTAGTTACGGTCTCAAATGGTGCAAAGATGTGCCCAAGAGCAGCCACACTCACCTGTGATATCCCTACAGTACAACATACCTACCCTAGAAAAAAAGCTAGTCCCCTCTTCAGGTCCAAATCATTGTATTATGCCCAATCTTCTAAATCTTTTGCATCTCCACATTCACAGTGAAATTTGTTTGGATAGAATAAACCAAAGATTTTATTGAGAATAGGCAAGAAATCGTTTTATGGCAACCAGAGGCTTCTGAAATTATAGATTAAAAAAGATATGTATTTTAACATAAAAGGTATCTGAGGCCTTTTTTGCTGAGAAGCCTGGGGAAATCAAAAATACAATCCTTCTTCTTGGGAAAATTTTGTAATATGTTTGAGCATTTATTTCAGCATAACAGTCCCACAGAACAAGCAGTGGTCTTGTGGTTATAGCAGAGAAAGATGCCATCTGGGTTTCATTTGCAATTGTGCTGCTGACTTGCTTTGACACCTTGAACAAGGCATTTAACATCACTCTGGCTCAGCTGTAAATGATAATTAATTACAGTTGTGTCCAAAAGCTCCAGTCAGGATGAGGCCCAGGCACGCCTGCTACCGTACAAACCAGGTCTGACAGTGGCCCTGCCCTGAAGAATCTAATTTAAAACAAGATGCAGCAAGCAAATCTGACACAAAAAGAAAGAAGGGAATAGACAAGAGGAGGGTAATGAAAATAAGATAATGAGGTTACTTAGGGAGCCATTACAGAACTTGACTGTTCCAAAGCATTAATTAATTGATTAATTAATTAAAATTAGCTCTCCCTAACTGCACCGCAACCTCTCCACCACAGATTTTGTGTAGATGCCATTGCAGAAGAAAATCCTGAAGAAGTACCTAAAGGAAGGTAGAGGTCAAGGCCTTTGGGTTAGGTCTGACAGGTTAATCTATACATCAAAGTGATACAAAAGGAAGTACGGAGCTGATAAATAGAAATTCAAGCCTGACCTCCCCAGGGAAAAGGAATATATGAGTAATCATGTAAAAGGAGATAAGAGTTATCATTACTTTTTAAAATTTGTAAATAAAAAACATGTTACTAAAGTGCACTTGCTTTTTCGTCTTATTTCAAATTTTATAACTGAACAGTAATAATACAGATGTCAGATAGATTGAACTTTTTTATTTCACTTGTTCAATTGTGTGATTTTCTCTTCCTCAAGTAGCTGATAGCAAGCGAAGATGTTGAAAAAATAAGCAGCAGGTCACCAACGACTTGTGCCCTTTTTTTCACATATCATTGCCATCTTTTTCCTTGCAAATGAAATGAAAATCAAGAACTTTGGCATCAGTAAGGATTTCTCTTTCTCTCCCCTATGTCTGTGTTCCACCTGTTAGTTGAACAGTTTCTTCTCTTATGGGTCAGCTCATACTCCACAGAAATAAGTATATTTTCCTCCTGTTTCGTTGCCTGTTTCAAATCCCATTTCCTTCCTCGGAATTGCTCTGACTTTACTAATTTGCCTTCCATCCCCCATTTTTAATATTCTTGTATTCCTTTATACTCCTTCTACCTCTCTCTTAGCTGGATTTGAGATCAGAAGATTATGACCTACTTTGCCCAGGCATATGAAACAGGCTCTATAATTTCACTACAATTATGACTGCAGAGGGGATCAGTATAGCAGGCAGGTGGTAAAAGCAGAGAAGGAATCTAGGCATACAGCAGAGCTGATTCGGTATAGATGACTGAAGCAACAAGGAGTCCTGCACACTGGTGGCAAAGGGAAATCCATAAGAAAAACAAAGGTCTTTCTCCCATCATCAGTTGCTAAACAAATATAGCAAATTTTTCACTTTCACAGGCATAGCTAAACAGCTAGATCTCTATGTCACATGCAGCAAGGTAGATTCAGATGATGGTCTGTAGAAATGTAGATGGTAGGGCTAGCTTCAAAACAACTATTCCGTTGTCCCCAAGAATTTTCTCTTATTTTCATTTATTTAAGATTTGAGGCGGAGGGGGGAGGAGAAGAGTTTTCAAAAGTACTCACAGCTTAGACAGGGGGGAACTCTTTTGGGAAAGAAACTGAAATATTCAGTAAAACAAAACTGATTCCCAATTAAAGAGAGTTTTTTTTTAAAGTGGAAAAGGTCACGTTTCAATCTGTTTTAATAGTTTGTATCCCCACTCACCTAGAGTTGAAGTCCATGGCAAAATTCCGCTGACTCAAATAAGACAAGATTTCAACATAAGAATCTAGCTCATTTTGCCACCAGATGGAAAAACACAGTTTCGAAAGATCTCAAAGAATCCACTGGGTGAAATTCATTGGCTGAGAATCAGGCCACAAGCAGGCAGAAATATAATTTTCCTTAATTGGCTAGCAGCAATATCAGATTTGTTTACTCCCTACACAAACCTTTCAAACAAAAACTTCAGATCTGCTCTTTTCAACTTCCTATTCTCGTGGCTGTTATTTCTTTTAGGGTGTTTATAATTACATGGGGAAGAGGAGAATGAAAAATGAATAGACTTTGTGATTTGGGGAAATCATTTAGTTATGTAAGAAACACCTATGCTGTTTATCCTGAAATGTGCAAGACTATGAAAAAATATTTTGTGGGACTTCAGTGTATGGCATCTAATGGGAAATATTTGAAAAAAGATCAATCAAAGTCTTACTAAACATAAGAAACAGCTACAGTTACAAAGAAACATTATGCTTTACACACAGTTTTGCCATATTGCTTAGTTTAATTAGAGCAGAACTCCAGCTTCTGCTCATCGGTTTGGCGGGTACCATAAAATGAAGTTTATTTAATTTTCTAAAATAAGGAAAGCAGGGTAAAGTTAATTAAAAGTTAATTACAGTTTAATGAATCATTCACACTCACTGTCCTAGTGTTGCCCAGAAGATTACTGATGTCATGAGCACTCTTACCCTTTCCATTGCGGTTTTTTCCCTCCAACAGTGTGGGGTGTCTCACACATGCCTTTTTCCGTTTTACCAACATTTTCAGTGCCTAGTTCAGAACGAAGACTGGAGGGAAAAAAAAATTAAAGCCCTTCCTCATTTCTTTCCTTCTTTCTTTCCTTTCTTTCTTTCTTTTTTTTTTTTTTTTTATGCTTTCCTCAGGCATAATTTTCATTTAGACTTCTGATTGCCTTTTAAATTTGACAGAATATACCTATAAAAATTGTTAGTAATTGTTTCATTTCCCAGCCTGGCATGTGTAGTTAACCTTGAAAGACTGATTGGACGTTGCCTGCACTGAACCCAACCTTTACTGGCACCACAAAGGTCACAGAACAACTCTCACTGAACCTCTGCCTTTAAATACAATGTTCTGTACATACTGGGATTACAGTGCTTTTACTGCTCATTAATTCATCATTAAAAAGATGTTAACTAATCACTCTCTATCAGACTCCAGTTTAAAACTCTCTCTGGCATGAAGTGTCCCATACCTGTCACCTAGAAACCTGAGAACTTTTTGGAACAGCAGGGTACTTGTAAAAAAGATGTTCAGTATGTCTTTTAATGAAAACAATTTGCAAGGAAGGACAGTGTTTTTCTTTACATTTCAGTTTGGCAACACCATCAATATTAGTATTACATACCTATCTTATGGGGAAATCCCCAAACTCCACCTACAACAACTATCTATATTTTTCTCACTGTTGCACAAATAGAGAATTCTTTATTCAAAAGCTCTTTGGTCTACAGTGATTGCATGGTAAAGTACTTAGGAATATTATTAAAATAATACAGCTCCCATCCTGAGACACGGTGCTATACAATTTTTAGTATCACAATAAGTGTTGGACTGAAAAATCCAATCTGAAAAAAAAAATAGAATGAGAGACTTAAGGCACTATGAGAGCATGCTATCCATTGTTGTTAATGCTTGTGTTATTTTTGAAAACTGAGCCCATTACTGTGTACTTTAGTACACGAACATACATGCATATTTGCTTATATTGGAGACGTTCTCATGTTGCACAGCTTAGATGTGCTAAGTGCTATGAGACTGATAGAAACATAAACCTTAATTTGACCAACTTAAAAAAAAGGTTGAACAAACATGCAAGAAAAAGAGATATAGGTGAGAGACGATCAAGGCAGCAGTGACAGAACTTCCTGGTAGCTTCTACAGGCAAAAAGTGTCTTGAGTGGGATCTTCACATCCACACATAAGTAATTACCAAAACAAGATTAAATTATCGTTAAAAGCAAACACTTAAAATTAATCACATACCAGAACCATAGCTACCAGGAAAGCCTGTTCTAGTTCTTCATGTGCACAAATTTAGATATGGTCTAATTGTGGGTACATTTATTTCTTCTGCCTGCCTTGAAGATAAGATCTTGCAACCCAAGGCCACCAAACTCAGAGAAGTAGCAACCATAAGCCATTACCTATCAGGCAGATGCTCTCCAGAGGAGGAAACAATGCACATTTGTTCTGTGGTTTGCAGCTGTTCAGAAGATAGCAAGGAGGTGCTGAAATTTCTGCCCCACAAGGGGAATGTTGATCTAAGTCTGAAACAGTACTTAAAGACAGCTTAGTCAAACACATATAATTGGCAGATGTTTTTGAAAAGCAGCATGAAGTGGTTTACATTTCAGTCTATCATACGAGAAATTTAGGAGTTGCTCCAAATTCCAAGACCTCGTGTGACATCTCAGTTACCTGGTTTGTCAAATCAGAGCACTGGTCATTGCCTGCTTATGAGTGCAGACGTATGAAACCCCCATTTACAGTACATTATTGTTATAAAAATATGGTAGTAGCACTTGGTGGGCTAGACAAGAAGGAATTCTTTCTTTTCCTGCTACAGATCAATGCACAAAAAAAACCCAGACACTTTGGCAAGTATCACATTTTCAAAAATTACTGGAATGCATCAGATCCCCTTACACTCACTAATGATTAACAACAAAATGGAAATAATTATTCACATGTAGTATTCTGTGTCAGAAAAGTGCTGTGATAATTATTAAATTAAAATTTTGAAAGTGCTCTGATAATAGAAGCTCAGAGTTTAGGCTTGAGATCAGTATTGCCACCACCATTTTTGCCACCTGAAAAGGGGCATGACCTAACAGAAACCAAGACTTTCAGAAACATGACTGCTGGCTGTAGTGTAGGTATTCTCAGTAACAGGAACACCTTTCAGGAGAGTATTAGAAATGGGGTGTAGGACTCATCCATCCAGATGTTACTGTCACCGGAACAAGTCAACTGAAGCCTTCTTAATGGTGTCAATGGAAAGTACTCTCAGTATTGTTTTGCTGTCCTAAATTAGGCATATGTAATAGAGCAATGGATTCGTTCCTCTGATGATGAATGGATGCTCGAGTGGCTAGCTCAGCTGCAGAGCGATTTTGGATAGGTGTTATAGTGCATCAGAAACATCTGCATGGAGCTAACAGGTGTGGAACAAGTCTGATAGGATTCCTTTGGCTTTCTGGAGGGGCAGAAGGCAACTGAGAAAATTGGAGGAGTTCTTAAATTGCCATCTCTACCATCTAAACAGGCCATAGATGACCATACTTTGGGAATCTAATCACTCAGCTGACGTTAGAAGGAGAGTCTTACCCATGCTGTCTGCCATCCACGCAAAGACTGGAGGTTACATCTTCATTACAGTAATTGGGTGACTTACAGGAATAACTTGTCTATCTGTGGGCCTGAGATTTTTTTACTTACCTTTTCTGTAATATATCAAGTCCAGTGAGAACAAGCTGCAGTCTCTGGTAATTGAGAAACATTTTGGGCTATTAGACAGGTGGAAAGCCCAAATTGCCATCCTTTGCTATGTGCTGTCTCTTGAGCATGGCAAAGCCCATTTGGGCTGGTGTTGTAAAGCAAATGTTTTGTTCAAGTGACTTATAGCCTCAGACAATGAGCACTTGTTCCACAAAAATGAGCAGGGCGGTATATTTCAGGAAAACAAAAATTATGCAACATCAGGCACAAACATATTCAACATTGTCAACTAAATGAATCTCTGCAGGGAAATGTAAATACAGAAGCCATTAAAGTCTAGTCAATGTACGTTTTAGGTCTCTAAACAATAACACTGAGCAGATCAGCAACAGGGCCCTTCATAATTTGCAGTCTCTGCAGAAACAAAGAACTTCTGTTGTATTTATTATCAGATAGCAGCATTCCTGTCTTGAAATCCAAATACAACAGAAACTCCACTGCCCTGTGCAGTTATTTTGGTCATGAATAGAGGCTCTGTTTAAGATCAGCAGGGTGTGTACACCTAGGAGGACACTACCCTTCTGAAAGTTAACTAAGAAACTATTGACTCAGACTCTGCTGATGAACATCTCATGGCTTCAGGCTTCAGGTCTCTCCATTTGTTGTTTTTCTTTTTTTATTTTATTCTTTTTTCACTTAATTTGTAATATATCCAGAGGGTTTACTGTGTCCTCAAGTATGTCAGCACACATGTAATAAATAATACAGTATTATTGCTAACTTTTGCAAAAAAAAGTATTTTGCTTGGGAACACAAATGCATGAGTCCATTCCTTTAGGTTGAATAATTTAAACAGGTAGCGGTGGTGATGGTTACAAGTATTAATTGCAGAACAATCCACCATTGCAACAAAAATACAAACTTTTGAAATAAGTTTCTGAATTCTGTTTGAAAATAAATACAAGAACAAACTAAATTGAAAATTAAACAATTAATAAAATATATCAACAAGTCAGACTTCTAACTCTACATACGTACATGCGTAGGTATGTATATTTATACATATATGAAAAATTCCTGGTAAAATCTTTGAATGTAGTAAAACACCATGGAGATCAGATTACCATGCCAATATAACTTAATTATTTTGGGATTTTTTAATTATTTTTTTTGTGCTGTAGAAGAAAACTGCAGAACAATCTATTTCTGGTCACTAAAGGTGAATCTGAAGCACAAGGAGGTGAACAGAAAGATTTCCATCAAATACAGTTAGTTTTGTCTCTGAGGCACTGAAACTGCAGTGAGCTTCATGCACAGAGGAACCATCAACCTGCCAGGGTTTACAGACCCTCCAGCTTTCCTGCCAGACAGAGGCCAGAAGACTGGGAAAGTATGGGGCAGAGCTCCTCGGCTCTGCCTGGATGTGAGCCAGGTCAGGGCTGGATGCAGGATGAGAACAGTCTCATAAATCCTGACAGCCTACATATGACATGAAGCTGGAAACAGGCACAACATCGCACATCCTCCTTTGGAGCTTCCATCCAAATCCCTCTTACCTCAGGCATCCCTACATGTGGCTCTGTGTCATGATGAAGACATGCTTCCAGCAAAGGAGTACTGCACAGAATCACACCAGGAAGCTTCATCAGCTCTTTTGGTTTTACACTTTCTGGTCTTTTCTGACTAATCAGACAGTCTAAATGAATACTGCTCTGCCAATTTGTCCTGGCAAAGGATCCGATTCATTATGTCTGTAACTCATACTCTTGTGGCTCACCAAAAACCTAATGCCATTAGGATGACTTATATTTGTGGGTAAGAGCTTGTAAAATTAGGACCTTAATTTACTGCTGATGCTGTTCTTCGATCAAATTATCTGAATTCGCAAAATAATTCCTTCATATGACTGTTACAGTAGAATTTTTTCTCCTATCCCATTAAAGATCCAGGATAATAAAAGACCTACTGTAGTGTAAAACTATAAACACATGAACATTCCTTTAAACTGTTAAAACAATTGAGAAATTTACCAAATTCAGACAGGATGTTTCCCTCATGCATCTCCTCCAATATATCTTGGTTGAAAAGTCAAGACCCTCAAGTCCTGCCATCAATGACATAAATTAAAACCGTAAGTACTGAATGGCTATAATTTGGCCAAGATTATAAAGTACCAGAAGGCTGCAATTGAGGATGTGGCCCATTCCCAGATTTTACATTAAAGACTTATTGGGTAATCCTTTTTACACTTTCACGATCTCCTGTGACAAAGTGAAATCTATTTCATTCTTTGACAGAACCGCCATAGGTACCCATCCTTGCAGAGGGATGCTGTGGATTCAGCTGCGCAAAGGCCAATTGGTCCTCCTTGTGGTCTCCAGTTACTTACACAAGGGGTGCCTACATTGCATTAGAAGAAATTTACCAAAGTGATCACACACGGCAAAAAACCAAATACATTTACAATATACAAATATACAGTGCATGTACACTAATATCTCAATATGCAAATATTATTTATTTAACACAAGTATCATGGATCACTAGCAATGCGAAATCTATCACACAACATACATATGAAGGTTAGAACAAAAAGCATTAATTTCTTTGAAAAAAAATTTATCTCCATAAAGTAACGTTCACCCACACATTTTATGGGATGTTTGCCACATGAAGCTTTAAAGGTGAGTAAAGATTGAGAGATACTGTTTGCATCTACACGTAGAGAACTATGTAAATGCATATTTCAAAATTTATGTTCTTGATTGATACTGTTTTTTTTCTGCAGATTATTTACTTTCTGTGTTGCCACATTGTACTCTGACACCCTCAGTATGGGCACTCAGTAAAGGCAGAGTGGGACTCAGGTCAATCCTATTTGTGAAAATGGCAGACGGTGCCCCACCTAAATGGTCGGGTTGTAAACATTCCTTAATATGCCATATAGTTCTCCTGAAAGCTACCTAGATTTCAAAGACAAAATCTGGGACAATACACATGGATCTATTTCAGTTTTTACAGTATGTTCATTACCACAATGTCTGGGGACACAGAGATGTATTCTGGAGAGGGACAATGAAAGAGAAAGAGGAAAATAGTTGTCTTCCACCAGTTCTCCCTTGCATAATGGAGAAAGTGAAACCACCTTAAAGTAACAAAGAAAGTGTTTCAAAGGTTTTATTTGTACTTCCTTTGATCTTCCTTTATGATTTTATCTTTCTCTGTCACTTCCCTCTCTTCCTTTCACAAATTGTGTACACAATTGCATATACAATTCACAAATTTCTATCACTTGGTCTATATTCGGTTCCTCACAGCCATTTTCTTTTCCTCATATATTCATTCTTTTCACCAAACAACAGTTAGCTCTTCTGAGCCATCCTCTCCCAAGAGCTGCCAGACCATAGCATTCAAACACTTTGTTGAGAACTAAAAAGTGAATTATGATTGTCACATATTTATTTTGCCAACAGAACTAAGCACATGCCATAATGCTTGTTCTGGTAAACTCTATTCTTTTTTAGGAATAAATTTCTGCTGGATCTGGGGGAGTAGAAGCAGCAAACTCAGGATACGTATAGCTGTAATTACAGAAATTATGATTCGTTCCCCCAAATCATAAACTTGCTCTGTTGTAATTTCATTAGTTCCCTGTGCTACTCTTTATAGTCCACCCTAGATTCCACTCATAGCAGCTGTTACATTAGGAACTGAAACCCTGTTGATAGATTTCAGCATCTCTTGTCATGTTATATCAGCTTTTAAAGTGCAGCACCCTAGTTGTCACTGCATTTGTTGCTTAAGCACACTTCTGAGAGCAGTTCTTTTCCTTTTTGCATGGTAACTCGCTGGCGGGTTTTCCCCCAGATCTTCCTCTTGTCTGTTTTAGAAGGTCCTCATGAAGTCTGCAACACACTATTTGGGAGGCTGAAAGCGTTGTCCCTGACTGGAGTTCATCTGGTAAAAAAAAAAAACAGGAGACAATGGCTTCCTTGGTTACTCTTCTTTTCTAGTGACTCTGAAGTTCTGAGGTATTTGGATTTTTTGGCACTCAGTCATTAACATGTGCTTAGGAGATAGATGGGTGCTGTGTGGCTCACAGAAAAGCTGAAAGTAGAAGTGCACTCAGATTATTTATTGTGTCATGATCTGCTATATGCAGGATGGGACTCCGTAACTCGTGTAGTTCTTGGAGTGTCATACATTCCTATTTACACAGGAAGAGAAGAAAAACACACAATTTTATTTATTTTTTGTTATCTTTCAACCTTACCTCACCCCAGATAGTTACTGAGATTTTTGCCCCTCTGAAGAAGAAGACTGAAGAACAGTGATCAAATTCAGAAAAGGTGAAATTGCACCATCACAAGACAGAAGTCTTAGTCTCTTAGATAGCAAATATCCTACTTTTATCTCAAAAAAAGTTTGGAAAAAAGTTGCTTCACTGCCTGTTTTTAATATCACATCCACATCTGAGATACTCAGGAAGCTATGTGTACTACCTTAACCTGATGAGCAAATCATTCGTTCAGCAACTGTATTATTCTATTCTGCAACCTGATTGTATCAAATGGATTAAATAGATTTTGATTAATGTTTGAATGGAAGATGGAAGGACTTGACATATTCATTTCTCAGACATGTTTATGTTTTGGGCAGTGTAAGACAGGTCAGTGCACTGGTAGTTAGCACCAGGCTATTTGTGATGCTATTTCTGGAAGTAAATGAGCATTTGACCACTCTTGTTTAACAAATCTTTTTTTGTTTCTCAGATCAGTTATCTTCTATATCCTGAGCAGTTTCAGCTCTGGTAATTATTTTTGGATGACCTATATTTTAATGAATTTTCAGTTGCCTGAAATACTCCATTTATTTGCTTGTCTCCAGTGAGAGTGCAATACTTGTACAACCTCTTAAAATACTGACCAGGATACCAACAGGAAGCTTAGAGACTTCAGTAGCTGATGAGGTATTGTATGTTTCAGTTTTTAAACGTAATATCATGATGTTACTATTTTTAATTGTGGTGGTTAGTTGGTTAAATGAAGTATAACTCTTTAGAAATACAGCTGAGAACCTCAAATTCATCTAGTCTTAATATTTGTGAAAGTAATTTGAGGTCATCAGGGAGAAAACTATTCAAATCAATGTGAACAATATAGTAAGCCTGTAAGTATAAAAATGGGCTTCTTCAGTTAAAGTTTTCACATATATTTGATACATTTCTGCATTCTACATGGCTATTTAGACCACAGCTGAACCAAAGATGTTATTCCAGAATTCATACACATGTCCCACAAGTACTTTCAACAGTACAATATTTACATTTAAAAGAGACTAAGAAAGTTCATAAGTTTGCAACTGTCCCAAATTTTACATTTTTTTCTGCTAGCAACTTTTGCTAAAGACATTTAAAGTTAAAATGTAAATTTAAAGCTAAATTCCCTGGTTCCTCAATTCTCTCTAGACAGATAGACAGCATTCACATGTAAGAAATGGCTTCTACTCTGAAGTACTCTATTGCTATTGAAATAATCCTGCAGAAAGTAGATTTGTATATATCAAAACGGGAGAAATATGTTAAGCACAATCACAGCAAGCAGGCATTTTACATATATGCACTCACACATGAATATCTCTATGAAAGGTAACCCAAAGGTGAAGAATGCCGACTTAAATATTCAAACTTTTCAGGCTTCAAAAAAAAAAGCAAGGCTAGCTGTTAAAAAGACTCCAATTTTCTTTATGATTTTCTAATGCCTTAATCTTTAATTTTTAATCTAGAACAGAGTAATTAAATGGTCTGCATTAAAAGAACAAAAAAAACAACCAACCAACCAAAAAAAAAAAAAAAACAAACCCCAACCACCTAAACAATAGGCATTAATATGGGAGTTTTTCAGTTTCCTCTTTTGATTCTCAGACACGGCTTTTGCAGATGCCTGAGAGAAATAGCATGAGCTCACTTCCCTTTTTTTTCTTCTTCCTTCTCTCTGGATACAAACTGCCTTTCTGTCTGTTCTTTGGTTTCAGTTCCACAGAGTCTTTCTGTTGTGCCATGAACCAAACAGCAGAAGGAAATATGTAAAGAATGAAGCAAAGAAAACTGAAAAAATAAGTGAGAGAAATTCTAGAACAATGCAATTTTACATCAGAGTAGATAGAAGGGTTCCCTTTAACACTCAAGGATACAAAATTTCTCCAATAACATGGTTTTCAGCGCAAAGCTAAGACCCAGCCAGATTTCCAGCAGCTGAAAGCTAGTTAGTGCTTGTCCTGGTCTTTCTCTACATGGTTATAGCCTCGCAGAAGGAGCAGGGTGCGCTCTGCAGGGTCATTGACTGTCCAAGTGGCCACATGGTGTAAAACTGTTAAAAAGAAACTCCAAAAGCTCACTTACATCTGCTTGGAAAGTTTGCATTTTGTTCATAAAGCACTGAATTTGCTAGTCAGAGTTTTAATGAAGGTCAAGGAAAGGGCCTGGAAACAGGGTTTATGAAAGTGTTGTAAGGTTCATTATTGTCATTGTGCGGAAAAGGATAATTTCCCTAAGAGAAATGGTGACATATACATAATAAAGTCCCTGTCCCTGTCATGACAGCTCAAGAGCATGCCATCGTTACCACCTATGTCACACTGCAGGTGTGCCTGCCATATGGGTGACAGCCGCTGACTTCTCTGATCAACACATAATTATCTCTGAATAAAAATGCGCGTCGGAGTGGCTGGACATAATGGATTGAGGACCCAGGGCAAAATGCTCTTTGCCGCGTCCCGCAGCACCACCTGGGGGTAGGAGGGGGCTGAAGGGAGCAGCAGGAGCCCGGGCTACCTTGAGAAACCCACAGCGACTGGGCCGCCCCGAGGTTATCGTGTTTATCCTTCCTGTCTTCTCTTGGATAGGAGAGGTCATTTGGTTAATGGTAGGATGCCCCTGATGGAAAAGGTCTTCCTGATCAGGGCTATTCTCCACTGATCTAACCATATATCTCTCTCACAGCATCTGGATAGTTTCCATTTGCAGAGTCCCCTTCCCCCATAAGATAATAAATATCATATCACAAGGATGGCAGTGCTCCTTCATGGAACACTGACTGTTTATTAGAGGCAAAAAGTTTAAGAGAAATGCTAACAATGTTCATTAATGGCCTGCATCCAGGTTTAATGAGGCATGTCAATATGCGGACTGGGCAACATCAGTGGCATAATAGTGGTGGTAAATGGGAGTAATTGTATCCAATTGTACGGCACAGCTTCCAGGAATGAGCCCGAACTGCCAACTGACAATGACAGAGCAATTATGGGAAGGCAAGCGAGCTGTGTCAAATTAGCACTTGGTGAGAACTCATTTTTCAGAGATGTGCTTGCTCTACAACACCACAAGTGATAGCTACTTTATTGTGAGTGATAGGAAGACCAGCACTTAGACTGATGTTCTGATTTGTCAATAGCTGTATTTGAAAGCTTAGTGTCACAAATATATAGAGATATTCAGGGAGAGAGGCACACTGCTCATGATCCGAAGGATAAGAACGTCGCTGAGAAGGTCATCTGTCAGTGTGAGCTGTCAAAGAGAGATCACACTCTATGAAAAGGGAACATTCAGCCGACTTAAGTAATTACCTTTGACTGAGATTTGAAGATGTCTTCTTTTGTTGGCCTACATTGACTGCATAATTTATAATTTACTGCAATCAGTGAAGGGCCAGGAATTGTAACTAAGAAAATCCTTATTTTATTTTTCATAATTACATTTCTTTTTTGCTCCCTTAGTGCCTTGGTATGAAAAAGTAGGATATTGATGAATTTTTTTTTAGTAACTCACTCAAATCAGCTTTATCTTTTAACGTATCGTACCAAAATCGGAAAGTATGCTTTCTTTTTATTTTTTTGACCGCAGATATGATCCATACCCTATGCCACCTTACAAAGTACACTACATTCCTAATGTGGCTTTACATGCTTTGTAGGATTACGAGTTGAAAAGGATAAAGGAATAATTCAATTTTGTCTTTCTAGTGTCTAATAAGAAAAAAAAAAAAAAAAAGATTTGGAGTACTAAGCACTGAAATTGTAATCCACATCCTATTCAGAGATAGAGATCAGTTTGATATAGTTGTCAGAACTGCAGAGAGATAAGTATTGTAGCAAATATTTTAGAACTTTGTGGATTAATAGAATTTTCATTGCTTGGTGTCTTTTTTCCCCAGTAATCTCACTGGATCGATGTTTGAAAAGTAATTTCTTAGCCTTTAATAATCTTAAAAACAAAAGATAATATATGACCAATTATGCTCTAGGGTATAACAAGTATTACATTTTTGTTTTTTATCTTAATAAGAAAAAATTTCTACTTGCATTTTATTAACTAAAAATATAGCATGAATTGTTATCAACATAGCTTTTGAATTTATATTTTCTCAGTGAAAAAGTCATTTTGGAAATCTTTCTTTGGTTTTCCTTATTCTACTTGCCATTGTGGGATGTTTGCTGTATCAAACTTTCTGCTTTGAACTGGGAAATAATTTTATTGGGAGTGGCTGAATGATTAATGAATCGTAACAAAAAGAGACCGGGGATTAGCATGCCTTCTGGCCAAAAACTGTTGTTTAATTCCAGGTGTATTGATTAGCTGTAGTGTTATTGACGAAAGAATTAATTTAAGTACTTTAAGTCAATGTTACTTTAGTTGAAAACTCTACCTTTAGGCACAAGGAAATGCCAGTACAAAACTAGTCAATTAATATATTGTCAAAGTACTGTCACATGAAAAAGGCTTTACGTCTTCATATCTTAAATTTTAGGCAGGATTTTTTATGTCATGCTAATTTTCTGAGATACATCCAAGAGTCATACTTAAAATTCGTAATTGTGGGTTTAGTGATGTTTGCAAATTATTTAATGTTTCCTCTGAACTTTAAAGATTCTTCTAAAATATACTTTGTTTTCTTTAGTATGAATTTCAGTACCTGACATTATTTTAAATTATATGCCTTGCTGATTCTGAAACGCATTTTTAATCATTATTTTTTTATGTTTCAGAATTCTTTAGGCCATTCAATTTCCTCCATTGTTGAAAGCTGTTTAATTCACAATGCCTTGAGTACAGGCCCGTCATCTATTCTATAGTGACTATACCACTTAATAATGGAATAGTGCATCAAAGCGCCACTTAGGTCTCAAATTGTTATGTATGACTGTCAAAGCGGTGAAAAAAGCAAAAAGAGAAAAAAAAAGAAAAAAAGGAAAAAAACCTTGATTTGTCTTTACTACTGGAACGTGAATTTGTCAGCCAGGTTTTGAAATCACAACAGCATTGCTTGCATCCCCAGCGAGATGTCGAAAACTTGACAGGTACATATTTTTTCAACTACAAGCACTTCTATAATGAAAACTAAATACACAAATCTTATTTTTTTTGCTCTTGACAGATAGTTGTTGCCAATGGGATTTAATGTTCAGGTTTGAGTTGTCAAGAGAAATAACCAATAAGCAATCCAAGTAGTCAGTATACAGATATTCAAAAGCAAAACGCCTGGCTTATGTGATATACTGGGAAGATTTGAGTGTATAATTAACTAACTGAGGAACCAAGGACACTTAATCTTCCCTCTAATGGCAAGTTCAACCCATCACTGTCTCTCTCTGGGGGACAAACTGTAGCTTGTTTTCTGGTCACCAGGGCCTTTGGTTGTCATTTTGCTCTTTCTTATTCATCATATCCTTGAGTTCTGGCACTCTTCCTTTCATCACTACTCAGACACAGTAAGAATTAACAAGATAAACTATGTTGCATTTCTGAAACTCTATTCATCATCTTATGTATTTTTAAATCGGGGCTGTTTATCTGCCTGCCAACTCTGTGTTGAAAAATTATCTGCTTTTCTTTCAGAGTACAGAAAAGGAATAGGATTTTGTACATTTGTTGCCTGCATAAACATCAATTTACAGCATGTACACTGGAAACCATTGGACTCGATGATCTTAAAGGTCTTTTCCAACAAAAAAAAATTTGATGATTCTATGATAATATCTTTTTTAAAAATGCTTTAAGAGCAGTCATTTACCTCCAGGCTATCCACTTACTTACATGGCACTGCATGTCTCTGTGTGTGTGTGTGTGTGTGCACATGCATGTACAATGTTTATGTGCATGGGAGAGAAAAAGCAGAATAGTGGTAAGGGGAGACTCAGGAAGGGGCTGTGGAGGAGGCCAGATGTGTTTTGCTTTGAGAAGTTCCCCCTCCCAAACCCCATCTGGGGCTCTCAGCATTTGGTAGGAGCAAGCCCAGGGCATCAGGCAGTCCCAGTAGAGAAATGTTGCTGAATTCAAGCTCTGCATAGAAATGATCCCACAGTTCCAGATGCGAAAGCCCTCTTCCACCACTCTCATGTCCCTTAGGAGCAAGGGGACTAAACATGACAGGAGTGAAGCAGAAAAAATTTTCCATTTGCATATGAGATTTCTGCTCACAGAAAGGCAATGAAAATGGACATTGTGCAAAATTTTATTTAAAAAAAAAAAAAAAAAAAAAAGATGCAAAGCCTGAAAAAGGAGGATGAGGGAATGCAGCACAAGAAGAGAGTACTACATCTAATGCCTTCCAGGCCACATGCCTGGTTTGTGGACCAAGAATCAAGGGCATCTAACTGCTCTCCCCAGGCTGTCGATCTCTCTGCATGCACAGATGTGGAACATCACACACAACTGATCCAGAAGCCTCAGGTTCTGTGTATGTCCTAAATGTACCTCATGTAAATATTCATATAGGAGGGAGTGTAACAGTGATTTTGTAAAGCTGTCAGTACAATTACTATGCTTACTAAACTACTGATTGTTTACTCTGCAAAATTATTACTTGCCAGGAAAAAAAAATTGTAAAGCTAGATTACACAGAGAGAAACAAAAGAGATCTCAACAGAAAAACCCACTATTTGCAGTACCTAGGTAAACCTTGGGCATTGTGAGCAAGGAGAGTCAAAGTGAAGGCTGACACAACTTCCTTACTTACTCTTCTTAAACCACTACTGTCACTTGTGTACTGTAAATCTTAGTTCATGGATCATTGACACCATAGACCAAAACATTTAAGGTCGCTGGTATCAAAGTAGCTGGTGTGGTTTTGCATTAAGGACTCCATCCTGGAAGGTGTTGGGTCCTTGCCAGCTCCCGCTGGAGCTCAGGCTGCTGGGTGGCTGGCAGGACTGGAACTCTGCCCTGCCTGATAGAGCTTTGCTATTTGGCTTGAAAAAATTTGTACTTGTATAGCAAATCTGCTTTCCAAAGAGGAAAGCCGCATCCTTCTTCAAGTTAAAATATTAGGTCTTGAATGTCCACTTTTACCTAAAGGATCATTTGTGCACAATTTTATTTTTTGTTTTAAAATAAATTATTAAGCTCTCACGAACAGAGAGAGAGAGCTGAAAAATACTTGAGACCACTCGTTTTGATAGTCCTTTTTGATATGCACAATTATAACATTAAAAATATCCATTTTCCCCAGTTTAGTGAAATGAAAAAAAGTTCATTAGTCCTATCCAAAGGGATGAAAGAGGATTATAATGTAATTACCAACAGAACCTTAATACAGTGGTAGAAGTGACTGATGTTATTATTCTGACACTGGAAAATTTACTGTGGATGCTTTTGAGTCAAACTATGCATACTTGTCTGTTTAATGCAGGCACTTTCAAACATTAATTGTACCTGATAAAAAGCTCACACCCTGCCTGATATACATGTTAGAGGTACTGCGTGTTGTCATCTGCAGCTCTGGATAGCTCAAGGTTATATGACTGGGTTAATATGATGAGATTCGTGGTTTAACACTCAGGCTTCTAACACGTAGCCATAAAGATGAGGAGTGAAATACAACTGGCTGTCTCCTCCTAGGAAGCAGTTTGCAGGCCTCTAGTGATTGTTTCAAAACTTAGAGACTCTTAAACGTCCTACATTTCAAAGTGCCTCATTTGTACAAAGACTTATAAGTGAAATAGCATGGAAGAGACACCCACATGAAGGAATCTTGTGTTTAAATATTTATCTGATGGTTTTTATTTTAAAAAACATAATTTTTTGTACAAAAGAGATAAGAGAATTATTTTCATGAAACAACTGATCTGTATCTAATCTGTAGAGACATATTAATATCAAAAATAGACTCTCTCAAAAATCAGGAATAGCAAAGATTTCATAATGTATTTGATTAATCAAAACCCAAACGGAAAGTTCTGATCTTCCCAGATGCTGATAAGGCTTACAACTTGCTTCAGGGCATTATAAACCATACAGCACCAAATGCTTGCATATATTTTGTATCACACCAAGCTCTCAAATATTTCTGCACAAAAGCTCTGTCATTAAAATCTTACTGCTTCTTTTCCCAGGCCATACTATACGGACATAGGATCATGCACTGATTTCCAAAGAGACATCTCTTTTTTTTTTTTAATTTCTTAGTCTTCCAAGACAGCACGTTACATACAAAACAGATAGCAGGTGATGGCTTTTTTTAGCAACTGCACATAAGAAACAGGAACAAGGATGCTCAGCACCGCTGTATGAATCGTTAGTGAGGCCCAAGGAAAAGGATAAAGTTTTATTGTATGCTGCTTCAGTCCTGGATCCATTTTAGTCCAGTCTATTTTTCTGGCTTAAATGACACTTGAGAATTATTTTAACTTGTATTAAAGATGTGTCCACAAAGTATGGGCTATTCTCTGAGGAACACTCTGTAAGACACCCAAGACAGAAATTATGGGAGAAGAAATAGTTACTCTATTTCTACCACAGGTTGTACCCTTTGTATTGCAAAATACCAGAAGAATAGAAGAGCATAGGAGTAAGAATGTTAATAAATGTTTATGGTGCTCAGTCAGAGCATAAGCAGTATTTTGTTACTGAGTGCAATAGCATGAGATACTCAACATCCATAACCCTCTTCCTGGAAACACACACATCTTGCAGATGTTTTGTCTTTATTCTTTGCCACCCCCGCACATACTGAGTATAGACTAATATTTCAATGTCATACACACTCATCAGTGGCAAAATTAGTCTTTCTAAATATGTTACTGCTTGGACTGTATTAGTTTCAAAAATGAAAACAAAAAAGAAACAAAAAAAAAGAAAAAAACACAAAAAAATGAGAAAGAGAGAAAGAAAAACTGGAATAAAAGTAAGGAGCTCAAGGAGAAGCTCAAGCTTTCACAGACTATCTTGTTCAAACAGCGTCAGAAATTGCTCACATCTGTCAACACCAATGGCATTGCAAACAGTTACAGTAAAAAAAGAGTTACAATATAAACTGGAAATAGAAAATAAGGTCAAGGGTGATATTTTAGCTAAAATGCATTCTTCAGGTGTGGACGTTTTAAAACAAGGTTCATGCATTCTCTCACATAAGCCCTTAGAAAACCTGACAGGCAAGGTTCTGTTCCCTGTACTTTCTGGTTTTTATTCATTATTGTTCACATGAGCCTATTGATAACCCTTTCTAATGACTCATTTTAGACAATGGAACAAACCACCAACATTTTTAGGTTATGAGAAACACCAGTAAAAGGGGCAGGACACACAACGCTGACTTTCAGAACAGAGCTGGTGCCTACCATGCCAAACTGTAAACAAGCAATACTGAAAGAGGCTTAGACTTTGATAAACTACCCAGAAGATCAAATGTATTTCCTACTTCTCTTGTCTGCTGACATCTTTTCCCTTCTCTCCCCACCTTTCTGTCCCTCTTCCAGCAACATCTGACTTTAACCACAGCTGAAGAATGTGACCTTAGACTCAGATTACCCTAAATGAAGTAAATGAATACAAGTCCAGTTACTACAGTTTATAGTGAATCTGTAATTAATCATTCTGTGCCACTCAGAATTATTGTCGTTTTTATCTCCTTTGACATATCTTCTTATTCTTTTATAGTCCCCCTTCTTCACATAGTTTTTCCTTTGTTTGCAGCAACTCATATGGCTACCTTTGGGGATATTCCAAGTTCAGAGTGAGTTTTACATTCTAACTTCAGATCTTACACACTGGAGATACGGGATTTCTGTAGCTCTCAGTATAGTTTGCCTGGGAGACCGGTAAATTCATACTATGCAGACAAGGAAACTAGATTCACACTTCTAAAACAATATTTCATGCATAGCAAGATATTTTTCTGATAAGAAAGTCGGAATGATCTAGTGGAAGTTAAAATTGATGTTGAAAGTAGTGATCTGACATTTAACAGGAATGAGTATAAGGAAACACAACACAAACCTTGACTGTTGTTCCCAGTATTGGCAAGGGACTTGCAATCTCTATCAGTCGCTACATAAGTTTGCCATTTAGAAGGAAAAAGTAAGTGCAAAAATGCCACAAAGATATGGGACATATCGGAGTGCGCTGAAATGGGTCATTGTTCTAAAACAGCAGCATTTGAGCAAGATGCAGAAAAACCCAGGATGTAGGAAAGGAAAGGAATGAAATAATGGACAAAGAGAGATTTCATCAGAGGGACTGGTTAAATTCTAGAATAGGTGGAATAAAGAAAAATGTTTTAGTTTTACGTGTTAACAGAGAATATTGCTGGTTATTTTATTTCATTTTATTGCAGGTTACTTCATTGGGGGGGGGAGCTAGGGTGGTGATGTATTTTCTTTATGATAACAGCTCATCTAATCTGAAAGGGCTTTTGACTTTTTAAAAACCATTGACTTACTTTTTGTGATGTAAGGACCAGTTCTTATTTACACCCATACCTAATCAGTCCCTACAGGAAAATTTAAGGTTAAAATGCCGCCAGCCCCTAGAACCCAGTCAGGTGGACAAGAGGATACAGTTCATTAACTCAGACACAGTACGAGGCTGGTGTATTCACCTGTCTCTTCACATCTACCTTTCAGTTACTCCAACTCTTGTACTGAACTCACATGAAAGAATTATAAAGACAGGTGCTATACATTAAGCATCACCATAAGAAATGTTTTCAGACACACCAATATCTGAATAATGATGGTGGGAAGCTGTAGTGTTGTGAAAACTGAAGTCAAAAGTCTGCTTCTGCCAGACGACTGAGCTGAAATGTTGTGATGATAGAGACTTATTAATTCATCAAAATTTATCAGTGTGCTTAGAGGAAATACAAGGCTCCTGGGTGAAATAGTTTTCAAAACTAGAGGTTAAAGTCCTTGTTTCCGTTAAAACCAAAGTCTAATGAGTTTCAAAGGGGCAGGATTCCTCTGCAGCTGCTTATAGACCCACACCCAGGCAGTACTTAGTAACCCAAGCTCCCTGAAACTGGAAGGTTCTTTGTGCTAATCCCAAATGAACATGTTACAGTCTGTTGAGTTGATCTGTGTTATCATGAGTATTATCATGAGCAAGATTAAACCCTGCAAGATGGGAAAAAAAATCCCTAAACATGTACACCAGATTTTTTTCTGAAACATTTCTAAAAATTCAGGGCATGCCAAAACATTGGCATGCACACACTTCTCTTTCTCTTTCCTTCTTTCTTTCTTTCTTTCTCTCTTTCTTTCTTTCTTTCTTTCTTTCTTTCTNTTCTTCCTTCCTTTCCTTCTCTGTCCTTTTCTTCCTTTTCTAATGGATAGTGCATACATAGGGGTTGAAGAGACGAGAACATAGATTTAATTCCTATAATGTTTCTATAATCAATGCTTTGTATCTGAACAAAAGTGTAAAGAACGGCATAAATGCACTAAGCTGCATTTCAAAAATGACATCATAATTGCTGGGACTGCCTATCTTACCTTGGCCTCAAGCATTTACCAGGATTCAAATTTATTTCAAACTGTTCTCCCAAGTCTGCCTAATTTTTTTTTGTCCAAATAGCAGCAACTCACAGTTAGTGAACAAAGCTTCCAGATTTTTTTTACTTACAGCTAAATTTAACTTTACCCATCCAATAAAAAAGAAATAAGGGAGCCTTTATTATCTCCCTGGATTTCTGGGTATGATACCACATCATAGAGAAGTGGTTATTAGAGACAATGGCCTACCAAGGTGAAGTTTGTAATAAAGCCTATTATGTGGTTTCACCATTGACACTAATGGAATGTAACAGTGATTTAGAATGATTTAATGGTTCCCAGGTTGTGCTCTAATAGTGCTCTTTATATTATGATGTATATCACAAAACCTAATGTGGCTGTTGTGATATATTGACAGTATTCATGCTGTTTCATTTTTTTAGGGGAATTTTAAAAACTGTCAAAGAAGAAAATTAATAGGCTGCAACTGCTTTATTTTCAAGGGGTCTGTTTTTTAAATGTATGTGCATAAATTTCTATTTGGTGCCATGCTTAAGCTAATAAATTCATTTGCATTTTTATTCCAAAGTCATAAAAGTGGAATGCATGCATGCATGCATTTGTGTGTGTGTGCCTGTGTTTGAAGCCCTGCTTTGAAAAGATTGCACTGTCATCTCAAAATCTGTTTACAAAATGGTACTAATGGTTTCAAATGCTCCTAAAAGGGGAGTGCAAAAGACAAGTTTTCTTCTCATAGGCTGCAAAATGACACTAATTTAATAAGAGGGAGACAGCAGGGGGTATGACTACAGATTCACTTAAAAAACATCCAGACCCTAAGGGGTCCAGGTGGTTTTTAGACTTGCACTTAAATTCTGGAATTTAAATAAAAACACAATCATCCTGGAACAGACACAAAGGAAAATTTATTAGAGCTGAGATACCTGCATTTTGAAATGGTTTGTGGGCATCTCAGCAATGCCTGACCTATCAGCTCTAGGGCATTTCTGGTTTCAAGTAGGTTATGGAACAGCAGGAATTTTCTTGCATTTTTTTAAAGTTTTCCCCCCTTTTTTTGTAATTTAAAAGCATCCCTTATGAAACATCATCACTCTGAAGATCATTATTCTGAGCACCTTCCAGGTACATCAGGCCCCTTGAGTGACAGGGAAGTGGTCAGTGGATTGAGGTTGTGATGGTGAGTTGCCAGTGAAAATGCCACTGAACACAGTTATCTCAAGAAAAAAAAAAAAGGTTTAATACCTGGCTACATATACCCTGTGAATGTTAGAGCAAGTGTCCTTGGCTTTTCTTCTGAGAAGTGTTTCCTTCCTCATTCACACAACTTCACCCTTTTCAAAATGTATTTCCCACACTTTCATGTTGAAACCAGGCACATCTCTTTTGGAAGGCAAAAAAAGGGAGGGTCATGAAAACTTGATCATTGTTACCCAGATTGCCTCACTAAACACTGTAAAGGGAGTGGATCTTCTCAATCCCCACTCAGGCTGAGAGGCTGTGCAAGATGTCACCCATCTCTGCTCCCCCAGTAGTAATGAAGTAGAATAAAATGTCACTCCTGGTGAGGAAGGAAGAAGTACCTTAGGGGTGCAGTAGAGGAGAAAAGGGCAGCAAGGAGGAGTCAGCTGCCTGGTAGTGAGTGGGTCATGTCACAAAAGACTGTCCTGCACTTATCTCAGGGGAGGCTTAGGACTCTTCTCTTTCTTCTTTCCCTGAATATTCTGTGCCGTGTGTTGTGGGCTGTAGCTGTCACTGACGCAGCAGGAGAAGCTGAACCTGGAAAGGACAGGGCCCCTGAGTCCCAAGTTGGTAACAGTGGCTATACATTCCTTTCCCGCCTGGAGGGTGGGCATTAGTTTAAGCATCTTCCACACCGGCTGGTGGGTGCTGCTGTGTCACCTCTTGCACTGTGGGGAGCACAAATCCCTGTGTGGTTATGCTGCACCCTCCCTTTGGAGGTGTATATGAGAGTAGCTCATTCAAATCACCCAGCTGAATTTACCGCAGAGGAAGCATTCCTTGGGTGCCCACACTGAGGTAAGTGCTATCACTTAAGGAGGAGAGGGACACCACAGTGTAGGAGGAATACTGATGTGAGCAAGTGCTCAGGGAGAACATGCGTAGTCGTGAGCACAGGTTTTGGTCTACTGCTACCCAGGCAAAGAGGGAACTTGCTCCGGAGAGCCCTGTGAAGAACCTGCTTTGCCAAGCTGTTGTCTACAGCCATTTACATGACACTGATGCTCACTGGTTGCTCTATTACAAGGCAATAACACAACATTTTTGTCATATCCTGCTTCAGGTTAGCTAGCTTGTAGATTTTCTTTTCTTTTTTTTTTTTTCTCCCATGAAAATACCAGGTTCTGATAAAACGACCTGTGAAGAGATCCAAGGGAACACAGCCAGCCGTCTCCTGATAGGATCTCAGTTTGTGTTGCATGTGCTTCCACCCTCATGGCCATGGAATTCAATGAGCACAAAAGGACAATTTTCCTCTTTCTCTGATTCACCCCCTAAAACTGTCCACAAAACCATAATTTTTCAAGTGTAAAGAGTATGTACAGGCTGGAAAATGGTTTTATAAATAGAACCTTACATTGAATAATGACTTTGGGGCACTGAACTGAGAGAGGACAGGCAGAATTTTGGAGAAAGTCATTTGTTTTTGACACTGAAGTTATTTCAAAGTTATAAGCAAGATATTTCTCAGGAGATGTTCTCTCTTTCTTTCCTTTTTGTACTGTATCATCCCTGCGGAGAGCTTTGTGGAATCATACAGAACAAAATTAGGCAAAGAGCCTGTTATGTAACCTTGTGGTTCTCTAAAAATAATGGGAGCATCACTACCACCTGAGCTTCTCACTTCCCTAAGTTTATATACAGCATGCAGAAAGCAGGGTCAGGAAATAGTGGAGATCATATAATGAAATCTAAAAATCCTTTTTACAGCAATGCATTGAAATTTGCATAATTATTATCCCATTTTGACTTTTTAACTTTAGAGAATCTATGTGGGTCAGTTTTCCCTGTTTTAATTAGCAAAATCAAAATAACAAAAAATGGCAATTTCCTTCTTTCAAGCTCAAGTGGACTACTCAGCCTGTAGCAATAATTATATTTTTCAAATGTGAGGTGCCTAATTTAAAATACAAGATTCCCAGTAGTTGCAGAAGTTTTAAGGACAAGAAGGGACAGAAGCAAGTGAGCCTTTTGTTCATATTACTTCCCAGCCAAAAGTCCTCTCAGCATCTAAACTTTATAGGAATCGTGTCACTTGTAAATAGATTTCTGTGTCAATATTATTTATTGTAAAGAATTTTACCCACCGGGCTAAATGAAGAGCAAGGCTTTACTAATCAGATTACTAGCACGCTTATTCTAATTTATACCTTCCATGGTTAGCCTTTAAGCCACAGTTGACCTCTTATTTTTTATATTAACTGGAAACAATTCATCAAGTGAGTTACCCCTCTCCTTTCAAATCCACTTGTATTACTAAAAGGTTGAGTAAAGACCTCTAGGGAGCAAGGGCAATTTTTGACATGGATCTCAACAGATTAAACTATGCAGGGACAATATAGAATACATTGGAGCAATAACATTATCACATCATAGCCTGATTGAGAGGCATTTCCTTGCATTTTTGTCCTTTTACCATAAGCCAATAGTAGCCACAGGCATTTGACTGGAGAGCCCGGAGGATTGACAGGCCTGGCAGTCATTACACGCTGGATTGAATACTAGATTACTCCAAAGTGGCTCAGGGTCAAGGATCAGTGTGTTCCCTTTTGGCACTAAATGACTTTAATATCCTTACTGTATTAGTCAATTACTTTAAAGCTGCTGCTCTCTGAGCTCTCTCTGCCCCCCTGCAGTTTACTATGGACATTTGAATTGCTCCCATACTTAACCCACACATCTGCTTTTAGCTGTCAAAAGAATAGTGCTACCACTGGAGCTATTGACAATGCAAAATGAACAGAGATACTTGCTGTCAGTGTCAAGTGGCACTTTCTTTCCATTGTTTGTTTTAAACAACTCCTAAATAACTCCACAGTGAAACTGTTCCTAATTCAGGAAGAGTCTGATGGCATTTTGTAGCCCACGTTTAATCTATTATCAACCTGACCCAAAAAAAGTAGGAGTAAATTATTCTGTCCTCATAATTAATTATTGGGNAAACTCTTGCTTAGATTTCACAACAGTCACTGTGACTATAGCAAATTACACTGCACTTCTGAATTTATTGGTGCAACATGGTGAAGAATTTTATATCATGGCCACTGCACATTAAAAGGTCTGGCTTGGCTTGGTGTTAAACCAACATGTCTAGATTAAATATGAGCAGAACTGATCTGAATTTTAAAACTGCTTGAAAGTCATGCCTTCAGTGTTTTAGTGAAAGTGATATCACTGCACATGAAAGCACATCTGTGCCGTGGGGCCCGACTTGTGTGCAGTGATGTCATTGGGCTAAAAAAGCAGCTCAGGACTTCACAGCTAGATACATACAGAAACAATTTTCTCTCACGAATATACTTATTTTCATCTGTGTGAGGACAAATGGGCTCCGCGTTTTATTGGAAGAGCTGTCAGCTGAGTCGTTTGGTGAGCCCGTGTGTGTGTGTTGCTTGCATCTAGGCAATCACACCTCTTTCCTCTTTTCTTGCTAACTTGCAATGTGGGTATAAAGACTGGTTGTTTCGTTATTCTTCCAAAGAATATAGGCAGTGTTTTAACAGAAATAGGACCATGCATATTGCAGCATGCATCTAAGTGATCTACTCTGGGGACAATCCAAGAAGGTTCTGTCATGTCAGAGTTATCTTTCTCAGCCTTCAGAGAACTGCTAGATGTCCTAAGGAGAAAGGGCTTCAGACTGTTCATTTACTGCAAGAAACAAAGCGAATTTTGACAAATTTTGACATACACGGTAGGCGTGACACAGGTGATTACCACTGGGAATTCTAAAAGATCTGATAGCTGGGCTGCCCAATACATTTAGCAGGGAAGTGTCCACTCAAACCTGTTTGCTGATGACGGTGCCAAAGGAAAAAAAAATGCTGTGCACTGTAAACTTCTGGAAGGCTTACGAAGTGTCAGAGACATTCTAGCTCCCAGCTTCAGCAGTCTCTGCATTTCACTTGAATTAATATTGCTGTGTTAGGAAGTAGACGAAACAACATCATAAATAAAATACTTGGTCTCTAAATGTCTGCCCATGTTCTTCAGGATCTTTGAGGATAATAAATACATTTTAGGTAACGGAGCACTAATAAAAATGCAGTAACATCATCAGTACTAAAATATACGCACCTGTTCAACATCTTTCAATACACAAAAACATTTTATATGACGAATTCTGGGTTTTGCCATTTCAAGTGGATATTACATGTGTTCCTACTCCAGGAAGGCAGATAGACATGTGGACAGTAATATATATTTCGTTTGCAGCGTGCCTCAGCTCAGCGGCTAAGGATAATGAATGGTGCCTTGGGGACTGCTCTGAATAATTGTGCTAATTTAAAATTTAGTCAGCAAAGGACCTTAAAAAACTTGATACCTCTTGGTAATGATGCATCATTAGCACTTTTCATTCATTTATATTTTGTTGTGTTTAGGGATTTGGGTATTCAGGAGAAGAAAGGTAGCCTGACAAGAGAGTGATTGAATCAGCCCCCTTGATACCTGGGAGTGACAGAAGGTGAAGTACTGTAGCTGCAGTTGACAACTACTTTAATATGAGCCACTTATAAATATTTACAATTCATAAGTCAATGATGAGCTTGTGTATAGCACATAAATAATACCATAAGTATTTGGCATATTTATTTGGAGCCTGATCATTAGTTTGGAGATAGCTTAGTGTTAAAGAGTTATGGAAACATTTTAAATTAAAAGAGCTTCATTTGGAGGCTGCAGTGCAGAGCTTTGAAGAAAATAATATACATGAAACAGGTGAGTTCACACTTCTAGAAAACTGCCATTCTGAAGAACCGTTCTCACCTTAATCATGGGAGTAAAACATCCAACTTCAGTGCAGTAACATACATGAGTAAGATTAATAGGAACTGGCTCTTGATGATTTATTTGGCACAGTACCACAGCACTTAACATATGGCCCTCTTGCAGTACAACGATACGCATATCGGAATCTAGCCATAAAAGAGTAAGTCTTATTTACTGCGCAAGACATAATTTTGTTGGGGATATAATTCCTCTTGTTAAGGAATTCTACTAATAAGTTCATTTTGTAGGCTAAATGAGACACCTCAGGTGCATGATTTTGATCTGACTTCAATAAAAGATCAAGCTCTCACCAGGCTGACAGGTTGAAAATGAAGCACCTATTGACTGACAGATTTCAATATTTTTTTTGTGTTCAAGACAGACAATTATATGCAAACATTTTTTTTGCTTCTAATATTAAATGTTGTGCGTTGTTCATAAGGAATGGGGGGGAACAGGGGAGGGGCCACAACCCAACATCAGCACACTCCATAAAACAAAATTAAAATAAAATGAAAAAAAATATAGAGAACGCATCCCTCTTTTTGAAAAGTTAAAAAGTCTCTGCTTTCCTGAACCACTTTAGGCAGAGTAATTATCTGTAGCTTCTGTCTCTTAAATATCTGCAAGGTGCAGTGATGAGTGCTAAATATATTAATCAGGAATGAAAGCTAAATTGGAATGTTCTAGAGCACATGTGTGGATACATAAAAAGATAAACTAATGCTCTGCATTACACAACCTGGTTGTGTTTGTGAGTCTAATTTTCATGTTTTCCAGATTTTGTCATCATTACTTTTTTAATATAACGAGGTTTTAAATGACCACTGGGGATGGATACTCCTTTCTTTCCACCCTGGTGGGTAATGAGAGAGACAACACCTCCAGCCATTATCCCTTCGAGAGCTGAGTGGGAGTGCAGTTAACTTTGATAGCATAGAAGTAAGTACATTTTTTATTGCATAGGAAAAAAAAAATGTCGAGAATAACCTATTCAGTTTAACATTTTCACAGAGTAATTACACATAAAATTAGCTAACCATCAAACTTTTTAGCTACTTTCCCCCATCATATTAACTGAATACATACACATTTCATCTTTAAGCACAGAAGAATTATTTTAACCCAGCAATATCCGCAGCAACAATTTAGGATTTTTTCTTCATTTTATACTTGTTGATAATTTTAGGTTTGCCTCTCAAACTATAATTAATTTTTCAGATACTAGTGTAGAAAATCAATCTACAATGTCTCTTATGTTTGTACAATGCAATAATTCATTAATGTGGTTTCAAATATCAAAAAAATCCCTGTTTTCTGTTTAATTTGTATGCTTTTTTGTAATAGGGTTGTCAGAGTCTTATTGTCATGGATCATCCTCAGGTGTGTAAACAACATACTAGCTTACTTTGGATGATAGACAAACTCATCATTTTCTCTCATAAAATGACATATACAAATCAAGGAGCTAAAGCATAGAAAGTAACGTATTTTGGTCTTGTGACTAATGGTAACCTGGTGCTATTGAATTACTGAACTGTGTCTGAGAACTAATGAGAAAAATTTCCCAGGGGAATCTTTATCCAATGCACTTGGAGAGCACCTTGGGGACTCATTCCGTGTCTGTCACCTTTCCCGTCTCATTGACACTCAGCTTCTTTACCACCATTACACTGTGCAACCATTTCACTTTACACCTCACGATTAGAATATTAAAAGGAGAGAATACTACACTACTTGCACCAGATAGCAGAGTTGGTTTTGACACTTAAAATAGAAATTGTCACTGAAATATCACAAGGACATGACTGTCTCCAGCTCCAGAGCTCCAGTAGAACATTTTAAGCTCAGAGCCGTATTATTTTGCAGCTAATGATATCTTTTATCATATTTCTTAAATGGCTTGTTTCTTAATTTCTTAATTAATGTCGAAACACTTAAGGATATGTCAAGTCATGTAGACCACACAAATGATTTCTCTTAGGTAAAATTTGCTCCTGTCACAGTAGTGAGGACAGAGTCACTGGTATTGATTATACAATGATGAGTTTTTAAATGAAGGTACAGAAATGTCATTAACAAAAACGTAGCATTTCACATGTGAAAAATATTTGGTGAAGGCTTATGAAGTCTGAAAACACAATAAAAAATCTTCAGTGTCTGTAAATAGTGGTAGCTTCATTGACTCAAGAATAACACTGCCAATTTCCCTCAGTGAGGGTTTGTCTAATATATCTTACATCTATATTTAGAAGAGCTTTGGTACATCCCGTTAGGGCCAAAACCTGCCTTCCTCTGAAAAGCTTCCTCACTGAAGTGCACAGAACTACTCTCATGAGTAAGAGCAAGGAGGATTTGGCCTCAGGGAATAAATCTCAACTTAAAAAAAAAAAAAAAGTTTGAAAAAATCCAACTACATTTTTTAAACTTAAAAACTGCTCTAATTTCACCTGGTTGCTGATTTCAGAGAGAAGCTAATTAAAGCCAATGGAGAATTTTAAAAATTAAGGAAAAAAAAAAGGAAAAAAAAAAAAAAAAACAAATTAGGGCAGCAGGGGGAAAATAAGTTTTCTAATTATACATAATGAGGATATCTTCTGCATAGTGCAGCAAATGTTCACCTTTTCTATAATATTGAGAGTATGATAATTTCTGCTCTGTGGCCCAGGGTGCTACACATACAGCTGTATGTATCTATTGCACAAGTATTTGATCTTATTAAAGAGTTCTAGTTAGCCAAATGTCCATGGGGGTCACACACTGGTTTTGTGTGGAGACTGCGAAGTACTGAATATATTTGACTGTTGATTGTATTGACAGCACCTATTGCCTCCATTGGCTGCTTTTGTTACTTTGTTTTGTTGGCAGATACTCAAGTTTCTCTTAAAAGTGGGGAGGTGTTTGAATGGAAGACTATTTTGTCAAGTACTAGGAAAAAGTAAGGCTGTGTGTTGAGTTTGGTTTTGTCAAAGAATATCTTTCCGGGGAATGGGAGAAAGTTTGTTCTCATCCTATCCTGCTTCTTCTGAAGCCAGAAGGATTTCTGCTACAGGCACCTCTTGAAAACATTTGAGTGTACCTCTCTCAGCCTTGCATTATCACCAGTTCAGTCTTTGCATTGTTGGCTCAGCAAATATACTCTGCTCTAGATGAAATGAAGATGCACTCTTGGGGCTGCAGATTTTCTGGAAGATTCCCCTTCCCAGGAATCCTGAGTTTCAGAGAAGACGTATGGGACAATTGGAAGACTGACTTTAAAATTACAATATTACTGATGATGTTTAAGGAATGAAACGACCTGAAAAACAAACTTGACAGGCATTACCAATCCCCTCATGTTTTGATGTAAACCATTAGTGGTGTGAGAAACACAGTGATGATGATGAGTAGGGAAATAAGGTTTTGATGCACTCTTCTACAGTTGCTCTGAATCTACTGAAATCACAAATATTTTAAGTCTCATTTGCTTTACAGGACTGAGTTTAATTAATTAGGATTAGGAATAGTCATGCATGTCTGTGAAAAGTAAGGACGAAGCACTTCTGCTCAGATGATCTCCTTCATCTCCACTTTGCATCCATTCTGCACAGGAGGAAATAAATGAGTAAGAAGCAATGTCGTGAGGATAAGCTCTGTATTACCTTCTCTATCCTGCTCACCTTTACCTTTCTTGTTTGAACTTCAAGTCTCTGTACTTTATTCCATGTTCAGAACAAAATTCCTTTATCTATGCTGCTGCTTTAGTTGGTTGGAGATCTGCCATGCATGAACAGAATGTCAAAGAGGACATTCTAAAACATGATTGTTTTAGAAAAGTTTTTACTTTTCACTTCAGCGCATAACCTTCAAAAAGAAAAAAAGTTTGTGAATTGGTCTTATTTGAATATGTTGATTCAAGACAAAAGCTGTGAGGTGTTTTTTTAAAGTATTAACATGTAGTTTATGCATCCTCTTTTAAGCAGCAAAATACAAATCTTTTGAAAATATACAGGGGAAACACTCCGTGTCAATGCTTACAATATGAGGAGATAGGTTGTGACCTGTATTTCTTTGTCTTTCTCCTGAAGATAATTATGAGTGTAACACAGAAAGAAATCCTTAGACTTGCTTTTGCAGGAACTGCATGAAGCAGGTACTTGATTCAGTCTCATGCTAGTGCTGCTATGGGCAACAAACCATTTCAGCAGAAGCTGGCATTTAATATACGTTTAAACTTTTTCTCTGTGACCTCCCTCCTACCCATTAAATTTCTTACAGTCGGCTCTTACCAGCTTCTCAGGGATAGGTTTTGATTGAGAGTTGATGAGGCTATGTTAAATCTTCCTGATACTTTGGACACATACGCATGCCCATGGCTTTCTTACGTAGCAGAGCATTATAACTGAAGCATAAGACCAACTAACGTGTACATAAGCCCTACTAATTTAATGAATCTTTACTAGTACAACAAAACAGACTTACAGAGATGGTAAGTGAAATTAGACACGTTTCATTTTACTTTGCCACCTTGGACTTATGCAGGCATCAACTCTGTTTAATTTCTATGGAATTGTATATATGCATAGACAGAGAAATGTGCATCTTAGGATAGATCTCTTAAGGCCAAGAAAGTTCAAATGTAATCCTCCCACTGCCACAGATCTGTCTGCAATTTTCTTTAAATTCAGGGAGAGATGCATAAATAGAAGCAGCAGAGCATCTGACCCATCACTCATATTCAAGATGGTTTCTCTGTTTCAGACGTTTTTGCTAAAGTTACTCAGTTTTGAGCAATTTACATTTTCTTTTGAGAAACCATGAAGGCATAAAGATACGAAGACCTGCATTATAGGGTTGTCTATAGGGAACAAAAAAAAATTAATGCAGAACCACTTTCAATATACCAATGACTGCCTTGCAAAAATAATGTTATGGTGGACAGCTGAGATAAGAGTACACATGTGTATTGATGAGACAAAACCTTTTTGTCCTGAACTTTTGTAGAATTCTGAAAGAAAAACATTTTATTTATAAACAGTTTTTTGGGGAAGGGGGAATTTTGTGGTGTGGGTATCATGTATCTACGTTTGCCTACCTAAGTGGAGTCCTCTGAAGGAAGTAAATCAGATATGTCTAAGCCCAAATGGTCTCTCTTAAAATCTTTCTCTGCAGACCCCAAGGTTATGTCTGAATGTCTGCTTATTCTTCAATACAAGATTGAGAATGTGCAGTGAAATGCTAATGTAACTGCTTTTTAGTGCCATGAGTGGGCAGGTCATGAAAAGCCAGCCAAGGGGCTAAATAAAATTAATATGGCATTGTTCAGTGGCCTGATTACCACTATTTATCTGTCGCTCCCTTTCATTTTTGGAGATTTCATTGCACCAAGCTTGGAGCTTAACATTTACTGTTTGGATCATTTGTCCTGGTCTAGTTTGTCACAAACATCTAAGAGTACTGCTCCAAATGACTTTGATGGTGTCAGCTCCGTCAGAGCCAAAGCAAACACGGGGTATATGTTTACAGTCTCATTTTTATACATGTCTGGGGCAAAAGAGCTATTGAAGCAAATTACTTCTCACCCACACAGAGGGTATTCCTTCAATGTCACAGCCGAGGTCATTGACGGGGCAACACAGAGAAGACGGCTTCCGAAGAGTGTGCTTAAGTTTTCCATAATGCCCATCCAACTTTTCTCAAACACTCTGAAGAAAAAATATACTTAACCCTTTTGTAATTAGTGAATGCAACTGCAAAAGTAAGTCTTTAAAACTTTTAGCATCTCCGATATTATATGGGACTTGCAGGAATAACCAGCACGTGCCATAGTAGTCACACGGTTACGACAACATACAGAACCATGTGTCATTTTTGCATTTTAACAATAAATATTTGTGACTGCTAATCTATTCAGTGAAGCTATGTAATTTCCTGTTGATGTTGCTATACTGACCTCTGCAGGCTTTGGAAGTTTGGAACATTGTTTACCGCAGTGGTTGCTGTGACCCAGTGTGCAGCTAAACGAGCCTGTAGCTCCAAAACACTTGAGGGCTAACATACTTGTCTGAGAGCTCTGTTTCCTTCTAGTTCTAAATAGCAAATTGTAAAAGAATTTAGAGTAACGATTTGAAAGTAAGTGTTCATGATGTTCAGAAAATGTTACTTTAGGAGAGTAAATTAGGTTAAAAAACCCAGTATTTAAATGAGTACTTTACAGCTTTGGTGTTTTATGATATGACCTGGTTATTAAGAAATGCAGCCATTTTAGATGAATAATATTATTCCTATTAACCACTGTGCAAAGCTTGTTGTTAAAAAGAGAAATTCTGTTTTATATTTAATCCAATCTGATACAGTCTGCTATTCTGCTCCTAGATCTAGTTAAATTAAAAGTTGTATATGTTCAGTATAAGTTTTATAAGTATAAGCTTTCGCAACTAGGACAGACACATCAGTATGAATAGTGATACCTAAGTGATACAAACTTCCCCAGTTTCCGAGTTTCAGTATATTGAATTAAATTAATTTCACAGATATGGTATAATGCATACATTAATTTAATCTGGGTTATTTTCTCTTAAATACTTACCGCCTTTCTGGAGTTAAGTGTGTTCCATATATTTATTCATGTCCAAATACAATTTTTCAATTAGGGTCTGACACTTCTTTTATACATATATATCATTTTTGTAACTTATAGTCATGTTTGGCTGACATACAGAGCTATGCCCTATACCTTGTTTATGTTAGAAACAAAGACTCTCTGAACTGCAGCTCTGTTTATAACTATTTGTGGTTTAACAAATGACAAAATACAGAAGACTTAAAAATCTTGGTCTGGAAAAAATATCTCAGTCTGGTTTATGTTTTCATCTACTTTCCCCACATTTATTGATTTTGTTAACTGTTTCAGCCATTCACTGTACACTTCTCTGACCACATCGTATTTATGATGTATGCAGGTAACTGACATCTGAAGAAAAACAAAACATACAGGATGAAATCCTGGCTCCTCTGAAAGCTCCCATTGACTTTAGGAGAGCCAAGAATTTTCCCGCTGCATTTTTGTCTCTCTTGCTACATCTTCAGTATTAAATACTTTCCTGGACAAATTCAAAGTTTATCTAATTAATCTTATTCTGTAGTAGGCTGACTGGTTGTACTCTGAGACACACAGTCATGTGGACATTTACTTCTCCACTATTTGTTCAAAAATCTGTGCATTTTGGAATGGATTATCACTCACATTGGATTAAATATTCTGTAATCCAGTGCTGGTAATTGAGAGTTGCCAAAAGCTGTCTAAGACAGGGAATGTTTAGTGGGAGACGAAAATACATATTGGAAGCTGCAATGTACTTTAAATATTTGGCTTAATGTTCACTCCCTCAGTTTTATTTTTTTCAGTTTCTAGTCTTGTCAAAACAAATGATCTGAGATAACCAAAGATCATGTCTGAGAGAAGAAAGATTTTTTAATTAGTTTTCCATTTATCTGCTGCCATTTGCATTACCAAAATCTCTGATTCCTAATGTCCTAACAAGTACGACTGCTGGTCATCCTCTTGTGCTGACCCTGCCATTACCCATAGTACTCAGAGCTGTGGATGAAGTGGTAAATTTTTGTGAATTTACAGACTACCAATGGTTCTCATCCAGACCATGATCAGTATCAGCAATTATAATAAAGCTTCTCGAGATAAAAATTCCAGCTACTACCATTCATGTGAATTACCTTCAAAGACTATATCAATTTACACGGCACCCCAAGATGCATCCAGAAGCATAGCTAATGTTCTCCAGCCACAAAAGAGCAGCCAATCCATGCCATCAAACTAGGGCTAATCTGAAGAAAAAATAAACAACTGTGTGTAGTGAAGAATTTAGGTCCTCAGAATCAACTGTTTTACTCTAGAGATCTGCTTCTTTTACTGCACGCTATTTGCTAATGTTAGCATAGCCACATTGTCTTGCTCAGTCACACAGAAAATATTGACAGAGTTTGAGGCTAAACCCCTGTGTCTTAACCGTCAGGGGCTAGGCAGTGAGAAAGAGCAAAGGTGGACTCACTTCTGGTTACCAGCAAGCTTCTATAGCCTGGCAAAGTAGGAAAGGGCAACTAGAAGGGGAATGTGATTTCCCCTCTTGCCTCTCCCAAAAGGAAGCACTGCATAATTGCAGGGAGAGGTGATGTAACAGCAATGGTGGTTATTGTCAGTCTATTCTCATAGTCAACCACATTGTCTACACTGCAAACTGAAATGCTGAGGAACCTGAGCTGCCTTTATGGACATGTTTGTGTTGTCACATAGTGTATCACAAAGAGGAAAGGTCTAGGCTTTGATGTAGCAAGATGTTCTAGGACCCTACACCCTTTACAGCAATGACTGTTCAGGGCATGTGCCTGGAGCTGACTGGAGGGCTTTGTGTCCACATTGCAACGGGGCACCTTAGGGGGCTGCCTCTGGGCACAGCTTCAGCTGTGGTTCCATCAAGAGGGAAAGTGCTCTGAGTCTACCAGCAGTGTCTCCAGCGTACACTGCAAGTCTCCAGGTATAAGTACAAAGCAAACTAGAACCAGGAAAAACTTCCACACTACACTAAATTAATAACCTGGATGCACCCTAAGCACAGGTACTAGAACAGTTTAGCTATGGCAGCATAACTAACCAGAGAAGTTAGAGACATTATGAGTGCTGTTTTTTCAAGGACACTTCAGTACCATTAAGACGTTCAGTATACAACCGCTGAATTAACCTGGAATTAGGTTGGAGAACCACTGAAACTTAAGACATGAGATTTTTGCTAGTAGTTGCATCTAGACCATATAGTAAATTCCAAAGCTCTATAAAAACATAGATCCTTGTATCCGAATGCTCTTTGAACGCTGATCCCACATTACAGCACCTGGACAACTGATTTGAGCAGCCACTGAAGCTTTCTCCTGACCATCAGTCTTGATTGCTCGGCGTTCATGTCAGGCCTATACTGTAATGTGAATAATTATTCAGTGTTACATTCCTATACTTTTCTGTTTTGATGGAAATTTGGGGCAGGATCATGGCCTGATTCTGTCAATGTAAAGACCATAGTTTTGCTTTTGCCCTAGAAGTTTTTAATTTGTGTTCATTTCTCTCTTGGATCTCTGTGAAAGCAGTTAAGCAGGATGTCAGCTCCTTTTTATTTTTCCAAGTGCAAGCCTTGTTACATTTTGCTTAATCTTCCATCCGTATGGTGACATGCAAAACCGAAGCTTGACCATTTAAGAGTTCGGCAATACCCAGCCTCCCAGCAGGCACCCCCAGGGCACTATGTCAGATGGTATTAGGAGAAGAACCAAAGCAAGTGCCCTTGCTTGGACGTGTATTACTGGAGCACTCTGGAATCACAGAGTACTGTGTACAACAAAGTGTAAGTTCCCTTTAGATCACAGTATAGCTTTCCATACATGCCCTTAAAACTAAATTGTACTAGAGTAGCTTGAAGAAGTAGCAGTAAAGCAGTACTTTGTCCATTTCCCCTATTAAAGGCTATTTTCTGATGGGGGTGTAAAGCTGTCAGTTTAGCACCAGATGCGCCTCATTGTGTACTACTTCTCCTACACAAAGCTGCTTTAAGTTTCTTTATGCTATTCAGGTGGCACAAAGCAGACGCAAGAGGGACTGTACTCTGCCCTTTTTTAAAGCTTCTGTGGTGTTATTTATGCAACAGACTATATTTTGTATAGCTCATTACTGACATAAGCAGAAGCATCACCCACCAATTGCAAAAAGATTTTTCTTTGCATACCTCAGAGGCTGAACTTGATCCAGTACTTCCGAGACATTGAGCATAAAGTGTTTTTCCACTGATGTTCTTTGATTTGCAAAAAATCCCACTATAGGATATGTAGTGTGCAAATAGACTTTGCACTCTACTGTAACTATCAGTAATGGTATGCAGGCTACAATTTAAGGAGAACTATTAGCTTTCTGAGATGTTAAATTACTGCAGAGCATGCAATAATAATAATATGGGAAAAGACAGCACCCTAGTGGGTTGAAACAAAGAACACTGTGCAGCCAGATCTTACCCAGCCTCTCTAACAAGACTTCTTTTTCACACAAAAAAGTTCCTTCCTGGGGAGCATGGTTGTTATACACTGAAACTGTATTCTTCTTGCACAATGGTCTTGATTTGGTGAAGTACCTTATTCACATACAAGGCTCCAAGCAATTGAGCGGTCTCACCTGACCTAACACAGCTGCTCAAGAAGTCAGTTAGGCCCATCCTTAAGGCTTCACCTGAATGTAGCCTCTAAATTTAGTTGGCTTTTACATTTTCTGACACGAGGAGTTGGATCTCCTTCAACTTCATTTATCAGTTTTGCCTTCTTTCCTTTTTAATATTTTTTACTTTTTAACTGATTTTCCTTATGTTTTAGATCTTCAAAGTAAAGTAGCAAATACATATTTTTTATTATTACTTTTTAGTTTAGTGCTATCGGTGCCAGGATTTCTGTTTTTTTATAGCACAGTTTACAATCAAGCTGACCACATTGAGCATCCCATTGTTTGACAAGTGGCTGAAAAATGGAGTAGAAAGAAATCTACATTTTGTGAAAGTCTCCTGTGCTTATTTAGACCAGGAAAAGAAATTGAGCTCAGGTAAAAACCAAGTTGAAAATTAAACTTTTTAACGACAAAAGAAGAGAGAGACAAATGGCATAATCTGGAAATATACTTCCAGGCTGGTCTGACCCATTGGTACATTATGACTCAAAGTCTTGGCCATGCTAAACTTCTGTCATTCATTTAAATACCGCTGGGGTTCTGCCGTATTTTCTTGAATTCCCTGTCCCATAACAACATAAAAAGAAATTAATGGCTGGGAAAAAAAAGAAGCATTAGAAGCTAGTAATCAACCCAGCAACATAGCTTTCTCTTTGTAGCTCGAGAATATTTTTTTCATTAAAAAAAAACCCAACATGTTATATAAAGTGGATGCATTTTGCAGATGACAAGTGAGAAACTCAAGTATCCTCCTCTGAGGCAAAGATCTTTGGCTATAAGGTTAGACAGCCAGATAATTTCTTCTGGTTCCTGAATGAAAGTAACATTGAAGGCCTACTGCCTTAAAGAATAAGATTTCCCATGTGGTTTTATGCCTCTGTATGTAGGGCAACAGAGCTCCTGCTGTAGTATCAACAGTAACAATACGGAACAAGTTGTGTCTTTCAAATGAATGTTGTGTTTAGCAAAACGCTTTGCTAACAGCTGTCATCTGATTCGCACAGAAATAAATGAGGTCCAGTTTTATATCGCAATACGTCACCAACAACCGTCTGACTCCCAGAGGAGTGTATTTTAGCAGTGGTTTTGCCCATTCCTGTTCCTTTCCCTGAATACCTGGCAAACCAATTTGTTAACTGTAGCCCTCACATACTGGTGAATTTTCAACTGATGTTGCCAAGTAGTCAATGGTCTCAGCTTCATTAAAATACACTGCTCCTAATCTACACAAATTATTTGGAAGGAACTTCCGGATTTATATTTACTGGCCTTTCTTCCGGTAGACCTATATTTTATAAGCCAGGAAAGAGTACTGGAACATTCATGAGCATTTGTAACTAGACTTACCTCCCATCCCAAAATCTAAATAAACATCTACAGATATCAATACGTTTGTATTGCTATATCTTACAGAGATCATTACATTAAATTAATATTAGTTGCTAAAAGTTCTCTTCAGTGATGAAAAACTTTCTGATATTTTTGACTACTCATTTGCTATTGTTGGTCTTAATTTCTCAGCAAACTGAATATTCTCTTTGTCTGCCTATTTTGCTTCAGAACTGATACAAGCATTGCCAAGGGACCTTGACCTTTACCATAGAAGATGAATGTTGCATAGATGAAAATACTTGGAAAATACGGGACTTGTAGATTTGTGTGATTAGGTGCATAATGTGGGCATCACAATCGGTAATGCATTGTGCAGGGAAATAGTGGACTTCCATGATTTAACAAGAATTGTGCAAATACACAGCCCTCAACACCCTTTATGAATTAATCAAGTGCACAAGCACCTCTTACGAGGACTTCATATCAAGTAAGGAACTCGCCTAGGGACATAATACTAAAAGATCCCTACAAAACTCATTAATAGAAACTACATCTTCCAATTTTTAATTTAAATACATAATAGAAAAAGAAACAAGCTGTATTATCTTACCACTGGAACTTGAATTAGAGATAATATAATGCAGGAATTACAAGAGTTTAAAAAGTGCTGAATAAATACATATTTATATTTAGATAGCACCATTACACAAAGACCTTTAAAAAAAACAATTTTGACACTGATATAAATATTGTTTTGTCAGGCATTTATTTTGGGTACAAAGGCTTCATTTTGTTGTCATTACCGACACATACTTTTCTCAGGAAGCACAATATGCCCCAATAAAAATGAGGGAATGGTTAAGTAGGACAAGTCCATTGTGACTCAGCTGCCTGCACATCCAGTTTTTATACAAGGGGGGAGCAAGGAGTTTAGCTTAACCTTTGAAACAGGAGCAAAATTAGGTAAAGTTGTGTGAAGTCACTATATTTTTACCTGGCTATTATGGAAGTACTTTTAAATGCTACCAGGCAGTTCAGATAATATAAAAATTCCAATACTGCCTTCGACTCGAGTCAAGGGTACACTTAAAGAGTTATTAGCACCCAGCAAAGTGTGTTAAGTCTGACATTCATGATGTCTCAGTTATTAAATAGATACTAGTACACGTACTGATTTTCTTATAAAACTTAATAATGATAATGACCTTTCCATTTAGAATCAGGCTTTCAATGCTGAAAACACCAGCAGATTTATAGAATTTAATGCTAGACGCAAATTACAGATCATTGTCAGTTTTTCACATATACAGAACTTGAAATGTATTTTTCACTTTTCATCTTGAACATTCATGTGTCATAATGACCATCAAATGTATATATTTCTATGCATAGCTAACATAATCGATGTTACACTCAATTTATCATTTGATTTAGTGCTCCTCTGCACCAGTGCATTATTCCACTGAGATGATCTGCGCACTATAGTGCCTCTTAAAGTTAAAAAAAAAATTATGCCAGTGACTCTGCTGCTGTTACTAAACAACAGAGATGTTTTGTATAACACAACATCGTCCTCAAACAGACTAGTGTATAAATTGTCTGAAAGCAGACACTGAGGCTGTTGTTTCATCACTCACTGTTACAACACTACTGCGGGGATTTTTTAGGCACTCTGAATGGTGATGAAATAGACTCATAAAGAAAATAGCAGACATGGCTAAATACTGAAAATAATTTTGCCCGGAGCACTCAACTTAGGCAAAATTATTGCATTTCAAGGACCAGTTTTTCATCTACTAAAAAATCAACATATATCCACTGACTTCAATAGGGCAATGCCAGCTTACATGAGCCCAGGATCTAGCCCATTTCAATAATGAATGAGAATAAATCCAATGGGGATTACAGCAGCTGAGAATTTGACCCTTGACTCTCCGCTACACAGAGAAGAAAAGGAATCATTTTTAGAATACTTAATGTATTTTCTTATGCACGAACCAGGGGTTATTGCTAAAACAAACAAGCAAGACTCTTGCTTCAGCAGAGATGATTATAAGCAACGATGAATATGATGAAGGGAAACCATATTTCTTTTCTTTTGTTTTCTTTTCTTTTCTTTTCCCCAATAAGTCCTTTTCTCCAAACTCCTGAGCTATGCTTCATATACCTCAATAATCCGTGTACTTCTGATTAGCCACCTAATCCATGTCTGATTTTGCCTCAGCTATCTGAGGAGGCCAAGTTATGTGAGGAACTATTTTTCAATACTGGTACTGTTAAAAGGTGCAATGTAGGTGACTTCAAGATTATTTACATGCAAAATAATAACTTTTGAAAAGTTTGCAACTCTGAAAACTTCAGAAGTTTCTACTTAATGCTGGTGATTTTGGGGCAGACATTAGGGTAGAAATTATCCACCAAATTTCAAGTAGGATCTGAATTAAACTGAATTGGTTCCAGGGGGTGATGGAAGAGAAGAATTAATTTCACTTACTTGAGACCTCTACACAAGGATGACATTAATTGCACCCCAGAAGTGCCGGTTTCTCTCTACTGACTATAAAGCAAGTCAAAAAGGACTTACACAGGTGCAGATGTCAACATCTGTCAAATTCCAACCTAACTTCTTCTTTCCCTGAGAAAAGGAAAATTCCCTCATCTCCCTCAGGATGACCCCATCTTAAAGGACCGAATCCTACAGGATACTCTGCGACATTCTTTTTAACAGCATTTATGCTCAATTGCTTTAGGATCAAGAGTCAAAGATGAAAGATGCTTGCTATAGATTGGACAAGATTTCTGAGGAAGGGGTAAAGAGATAAAAAGAAAGGGTGAAAAATGTTGTCTCAGGAACTGGATAATACCAGGCCAGCTATTTCCTCTTGTGGAGAAGACAGAGCTTGTCATTTGGTTCCCACAGGGAGCTCACAAAGCAAATTTTACTTGTTCTGCCCGCAAATTTTCTGAACAATGAGTACCTGCTCCAGGAATTAAAGCTTATACCTCATTCACATAATGAAATGCTAACATGAGAAGAAAGGAAGGTTCCAAGAAAGTGGTTCTGAAAGATCTGAGCTTTTTCTTCCTAGACACAGGACCTCCAATGACTATTAAATCACCTAAGACCAGGCAGTGAAATGAATGGCATCCTTCTTTTTGAAAAACAACACACTGGTGTGCTATGTGTAGCTATCATTATCCAATCCAGAAAATTTAAGTCTATATGTGATCTGAGTCTCAAAGCAACCAGTTCAGCTAAAAGCTTGCTAAATTATTTTTCTTCAGTATGTTTATATAATTACATAAAAAATAACAGAGTTAAAGATTTCTTTTGGGGAAAAAAAAAAACCTTAATACACTAACACAGTGAATGTAAGAAGAGAAGTACAGTTAATACTTTGATTTAAAGTAACTGGAGAGCGTAAAAATACTGAATATGTTATCTTTGAGGAGCCAATTTTTCTTTGGCTTTACAAAGAAACATGTGAGTTCTCTTTTTACAGACATTGGAAACTGCTAAGCATTAACAGGCAGGAGTGGTTTACACAGTGATTGATATTAGCCAATTTTACAAAAATATGAGGGTATTACTTGTGCTGTACTCCATCTAATTATTTTTATTATTTTACCATGGCTGTGGTGAAACCCAGCCCCAAAATTCCAGGTCTGGATTAACTGTCCCATGAAATTTATAAGGGAAACAATTTATAGTGGGATTTTGGTTAGTTAAAACCAGAAATGTATTTAGATCAAAATCCCGGTTTTGAACACTGCTGGACAGGTGGGAAATTTGATTGTGGATGCCAGCTTACAGCCAAGATTTTTAATACACCAGGATAACTGTGTAAAAGAGCCCTCCACTGACTTTATTGCTGCCTTATTGCAGAGCATAATCATTTTGAAAATATTACACTTAAATACTAACCATCTCTGAGGAACTAAGATGTTTGTCATCAATGGTTTTGTATAATTAATGCAGTCAGTCTTCAATAATAAAGAAAGAAGCTAGCCTAAACTTAGAAATTCAAAGTTAAAGATGACATTCTACATTCAATTCATCCTCTGGCGCCTTGTTATTGAAGAACATATAATGCTAACATCACACACAGATCTGAGGCTCCACCATTACCTAAGCACAACAGGGTAAGCTAACGACGGTGTGTCAGCCTTTTGTCAGTCCGTGTCACAACCTTAACGTTACTTTGTGAGAAGAACTGCTGTCAGGGCATTTCAAGTTGCTTTTGAAATAGTGCCAAGAATGAGGAGGCCCCACTGTCCAATTGCCTTTCCAGTATTAACAAACTATATAGGGGGAAAAAGAAATGAAGAAATTGCTCAGTTTGCATCTCAGTGCATGAAAAATCCTAAAGTGTTGCAGGGACAATTGATTATCCAGAGGGCACCACACCATTTCTGACTGAAAAAGGCCCTTTCTGGCATCCTACTGGTTATCTATATGAACATTTCTTTTGTATTTTTCTTTCAACAACTGAGAAATGAAGCAAGGGTAGAAAATGAGGTTATGGAAAAAAAAAAAAAATCTAGAGAAAACAGTGTTTTGCAAGATTATTAAGGCTTTCAGCCCCTTGTCTGGGGATAACCATTTTGTCTCCTTGGCAATGCTCATCATATTACCTACTGCAAATATTTAAATATTTCTTGATTTGTTCTTTAAAGACTTCGTGTCACTCCCTATACTTAAAGTACGTTACCTAAATGAGAGCAAAATGACCTTAAAGGTAGTTGAGAGGTTTTCAGGGAGGTGTTAATTACCCAGTAAAAGTTCCACAATCTCTGTTGTGATTCATCAGTCTCTTTCACAATGAACAGGTAGCACTGAAAGAGACAACAATATTGAAATAGTTTATTCCTGTGGTGGGACTATTCACATAACTAGAGAGCAATCCATACTTAAGGGATATGTTAGTCTTTCAATATACCACTATTTATGCAGATGCCTTTACTATTGATAATTCACAATTATCAGTGAATTTTAAACTGTAAATACCGAAATAGCTTTTTTTCACTGCATAGGACAAACAATTTAAAGATGGGTAGATGTTTCTTTGCTTTGGTGAGCCCTAGCATACATTTAAATAAAATTTAAAAAAAAATTAAAAAAAGAAAAAAACAGAAATATAACACCCAGTCAAACATGCAGATTATTCTTTACAGCATGGTATGTACACAGTAAGTAATTCCCTAATATATAATATATTGTTCTCCTCAGCCTCCTTTCAGAAGTGTTCAAGCCATGACTCGGCCAGGCCAGGCAGTCTCCTTTCTCTTAACACAGTCTAGAGCCATGGAGGAAGAATCTGGGTTGCTGGCAAACTAACATGGTCTTTAGAAACTTAGGGAACTGTTCTCACCATTCTTTTAGCATTTGTTTAATAATAACTGTATCATAGAGTAGAACCCAAAAGTTAAAGATTCAGTCCTTCGTGTATGAAGAACTTGGTGTCTATGTAGAATCTTGTTAATTTGATGGTGGGAACTGTAATCCATATTTCTAAAGCAATATCAGTTTAAAATATAAGCAGCATTTACCATATATTTTTGTAATTGACAGTGTACTGATGTGACCACTGAAATGAACAGCTGGAAGTGCCTCATTCTGGATATTAGCACTTGGCTCTAACTTATTCTGTATCCCAACACCAAGCCCATATCAAATGCTTTGTATAGGTCCTATTTCCCAGATGAGTAAACAGGCAAGAAAATATTCCTGTATAAAGGTATGTATATGTAAACATAAATTTTACATAGATATACATGCATATGTATAGATGTAGCTGCCTCTGCAGGAGCTAGCGCTACATGTTATTTTTAGTGGTTTCCCAGGACAAGACGATGTGTAATTCAAAACAAGTGTCACAAATCATAGAATTCAATTGCTAAATAACCCCTTTACCCTCAAAAATGCATAAAACAGATTATCCCTATTGGGTAGAATAAAAGATTGATTGTCATGTGTGATTAATCTGGACATTTGAAAAAGTTTCATACGATAATCCTGCAGTTTAGTTTGACAAGAGTAAAGATTAGACCATTCTAAAATCATCACAAAATGTATTCAGTTTTCAGGCCCCAACTATGGCAGTGAGTAGGAAGTCAGTTTAATTCTGTGCTGCAGAACAAAGGGCAATTTCTGCTGAACACTTCTCAATGGATATGTAGATGAGAGATGAGATGCAATATTGCTGAAATATTCAGAAGCTGATACCCATACCAAGAGAAATTCTGTAATGTAAAACATATCACTGCCTTATTTTACTTTTTTTTAAAAAAAATTTCTTTCTCTGGGGTTTCTCCCTCAATAAATTGCCTCCTTGACTGCCAGCTTGTGGAAAATCCTTGGGTCTGCTTGTCTTCCCAGCTGCACAGGCTATTCCCAGTCTCTTAGCCATAAATAAAAAGAGTTGCCTGTAGCTCAGCCTAGCCTGATTGGCACATATGGCAATTGATTAACTACAAGTGATATCGGGGGACTGCCATTGAATGCAGCTTTTTTTTCTGTGTTCCTAATGAAACTATGGACTCTTCCCTTCAGGGCAGAATCATCCATTAGGCCCCTGTGGTCTGAGCTGGAGGCTACATAGGATCCCACCTAACAATGTAATAACCGGAAGGTTCTTACCCAGCAATGGCAGAGGCTTTACTGTGAGAGGAATGATTTAAAAAAATTACCTGCTTTGTCTTACTTAGAAGAGCAATTTGGAAGTTGTCTTCCTGGTAACTACCCGCCTTCCTTCTGACACTTCTGCTCCTCCCTTCAAATTTCTCAGTGCACAGTTGTTCTGCCCACCAAAAGTAACATTGCAATGAGAATGCTTCTGCTTCTGTAGTATCTTCTTGCAAAATAACTTCACAAGATGCTTTATGAAATGTAGTGAATTTAGTATTGTTGTAGGCTCGCATGCTCCACTAGGAAAGCAGCAGGGGCAAAGAGAAGTTCAGCAACTGGCTGTGCAGGCGAGAAAACTGAATATGGTCTGATAATTGCAAGCTACTCAGTCAAAAAAAGTTTAAAAGTGACTGCTGGAAATTTCCACATGTCCGCTGAGATGTAATTGTCATTTTCATGAGGACTCCCAGTCTCATGCAATAGGGATAAAATAGTTTATTTTACATTTGGAGGTCAATGCTAAACACAGTCAACTGATACATATGACAGAAACTCAAATGTATGGAGGAAAGTAAGGTTCAGGAAGCTTCACACACCAGTACATAGACAGAGAACTTCCATTGATTTGCGTCCTGTGAGGATGACAACCACCTTCTCTGTAAACAACTGAATGAGCATTGCAAAAACATCCAGTAAGCCACATGTTGACACATATGGAAAAGCAATCTAGTAATAATGCCAACGGATGTAGGTTTTGTTTTGGCGGACTTTTTTCTGAAGGCCCAGAAAAAGCTTTGTGTACTTGAAACCTGTCAGTTTTTTCCAGCAATAAGTGTGATAAAATCTCTGTTTGCCAAGTTTGGCTGTGGGCTGTTGAAATGAAGACTGTTCTGTTTTTTTTCCCCATATGGGCTACCTGCGTGACCCGTGTATTGAGACCATGCTTCATGTCTATATGGAGACTTCTCAAATCTGAGAAACTTGATGGACCAAATAGTCAGAGGTTGCTGAAATACCAGGTTTTTCATTCAGCAGCACTGCAATTACTGATGGCAGGGTTGAATTGCCTCCCACATCTCTGCATACATTTACGCAAACAGAAAAAGGAATAAGACAAATGATTTTCATCATCTCCATTGTCTGAAGCCTCTATAATTGTGATTATATTTTTATTGTGGCGCAGTAGAGACACATTTTTTGAAATTGGCCTGAAAATAGATGAAAACAGTTGTTCGGCCATAATACTTCACTCTTAAAAACGCAGATCGATATTCTCTGAGTTGTTGTTGACCTGGAATGTTTTGCGTAGTATGTGTAACAAAGAACGGGGAAATTAAGTCCTCCTGGACCTACCTGCCCCTGCTTTCTATAAGCCACATTTTCTTCAAAAACCAAGAAGTGTTTTGAGTACTAGAAGTACATTTGCATTAGATAAGCCTAAATGTAGTAAGAGCAGTTATCCTTCCACATTTTATTTTGGGGTACTACTGTTCCTGTCAACATAACAACTTCTTCAATCCATTCATCAGCCTTTTTTCTGGTTTGAAGACAAACCTAAATGAAATTCATCTTAACTAACCCTGACTGTGTAAAAGTTAGACAGGTAGTCTAAGCTATTCAGCAGTGACATAAATGTCTTGTGTGCTTAGATTCTTAGTCAGACATTTAACTTCCAGCCTGATTTTAGTCACTTATGCATAATCAAGGGCTTCTGTCATCATTAAATCCTTAAAAATGTATCTTTTCCTTGACATTCCTATTCCTGAATGCCAGAGGTCAAGGCCCATGAAACCAGTCCTGTCCCTCTGCACATATCCATGTGCACAAATTGGATCAAGTCTTTACCCTCTAATAGTCCAAGTTCACCTTCGAATTGAAGCTGAGCATGAAAAAAAAAAGTCAAGAATTTACAAGAATTTGCTTCAGAATCCTGATGCTGGATATTGTCCCGCTCACGGACCAGATGGAGGATGATGCAGGAAGGACTCTGACTTTGGCAGGGCTGGTCCTGTGCTCTGCAGTTCTCATCCCGCATCTCCCACAGACGTGAATGGGGAGTACACTCCCGCAGCATTCAGATGACAGTTTTTCCCCTCATTAGGCCTCCCCGGGTGGACGCTGGGTGCACAACTCAGTGCCTGTTTGAATAGCAGCTTGTAGACACATTCTGCACTTTCCTGTTTGGTGTGCAATTAGGACAAAATCTCCTCAGTAACTGGGTGGGATAAATGGCAAATATAGAAGTCTTGGAGGACATTTCACAGGAGAGAGCTACCTTGCTGGAAATCAGAAAGTTGGGGCAGAAGTCCATATAAGCTTTTTTCTTTTTATTCTTGTTTACTCAAGCATATATATGTTGCATATATATACTCAAGTATAAATGTTGAATGCAACAAAAATATCAGGGAGAGAATTTCCATAGACTTTAGTGGAGTCAAGATTTTCAAGTAAACACATATTGCAAAAGCCAGACTTAAGAGAGATTATCACTAGTCTGGATATGTTTATTTTCCTCCTAACAAGGACACCACTCTCTTTCAAGAATCCTAATTGTTCCTACTCAGAAGCCATTAAAAATTATATATTGTATTATATTGAGAGTTCATCTAATTTAAATGTGAAAATTTTGTAAACATCAGTATTATATTATGTTCCGTTCATTCATTTGATTCTCTAGTACATTAGAGGGGGGAAATATACATGCATTGCATTTTGGAGATTTTATTTTAAGGGCTGCTTTAATGAATTCTTAATTACATTATTCAAAAGATCCATTATTCAGCATTCATCTCACTTCTAAATGAAAGTCTTTACCTGACATGTGAATGAAATTAGTCTAAATGCTTTCCATGCCACCTAGGGATTCGTAATAGACTTCTTGCTGAATGGCAGCAGCAGGTTTTCTTTCTGTTTTAAATTTTTGTGGATTGCTTGTAGAGATGGACAGGTATGAAATACTCAGCTGTCCCAAGCGTCAGTGAACCTTCTAGGTGAAGTCAGTCCCACCCAATGTAATGCAGCCACGATGCTTGAGACACGTGAAAGAGGTAAAAGCTAGACCAAAAAACATTTATAACATTTGAAAGATTTTCCAACACATTGTACAGTAATCAACAATTTTATTTTAGGTGGAAGAAGCTTAAAGCCATTTGTTAAAGATTTTTTTTTTTTTTAATAATTCACTGTGTAAAAAAGGTGGTGGACATTGTAAAAGGAATTGAAATCTGTTTTTTCAAAAAGGGTAACTTGATGCTGTTTTTCATTCCCCATTTATTTCAGTAGGACTAATATCTGGTATTAAATTTTGGAAAGAGCTTAAGAGCTCAAAATGCTATACTGCATTTCAGCAGTGTAGCCAGCAACTTGAAATGAGTAGATGCATGGCTGATCAGGATCGTATTGTCATTACATACATCTGGCCAAATTCCTCCATAGCCATTCCTGATGCCGATCAGAAGTGGTATCTGCAAGGCAAGGGCTACTTGCTCCAAACCGAGCCTATTACCCATCTCCTAGAAGGACTGAGGCAGTTACCCCTTACTGAGGGTAAAGTTATACTGTTATAATTGAAAACCTGGTAACATCTTTCTTTAAAAACACATTTATTGATTTCAGTGAGAGTTCTGCCTACATAAGAACAGAAGAATTCTCATCACAGAAACTACCTGAAAAAAATCCTAGTTACCTGAAAAAAGTCCTGCTACTTCTTTGCCAGAAGATTTTAAATATAACATTATTAACAGGCAAGTGCACATAGTGTATGCGTGCAATTCATTATTTGCTGTCCTGTTCATTCTACATATAAAAATATTTTTTTATGGAGAGAATATTATTTAGAGCGTTGAAGTTATCACTGACTAGATACCACAGTGTAATCTCAACTCCTTGTGAAAGGATTGAAATATTAATCTCCCATAGACTGAGATTGTTCATTTTATTTGCATTAAAAAGACGACAAACTTTCTTGTTTCAGATTAACATGCCATAGATAAATTATTATATACATTCTGTTCTTAGCTGCCTATGTTTTATAGAACTACTTTTGCAAAATAATGCATATTAAAAGACTTTTGAGTGCTTTTACAGTCCTTAGATCAATTTTTTAAAATACATTTCTTTAACTACATTTTGTTGCTTTTCATACATATAGATGGAGCTTTGCTAGTGTCGAGGCATTGGTGGATAAATCATGACCTTTCCCCCTACCTGATTATGAAGAAGACTGTGAAATTTAATATGCTGCTTTAATTCCAGACCATTATTTAGGGCTCAGTACTGGAAGGTGCTGAGCATGTCTCATGAAGTGCCCAGCATTCCCAATTCCCACTGGCTGTCTTGCTTAGCACTGTGCAGGACTGCGTTAATAATACAAAACCCACAGCACTTGTGTGATGCAGTCAGGCATTGGTTAACGAAGCAGCCGCAATATCAAGCAGGCTCAACCACCTACTGATAAAAAAGCAACATTTTAGAATGCCTAAGAAATCTCAGATGAAAAACTACATTATCCACTCCTCTGATGGGCAAAATGTATGAGTGCTGCTCACAGGGACTCCCATTCACCCAGCCTAAAACTCTCCTCTCTAGGAGTGATTGAAGTGCACCCTTGAGGAGTCGCATCACATTGTGCATCCCGTGCAGAAGAGATCCTTCAGCACGGACCAACAACGGACTCAGCCTTTGCAGCTGATTTCTCAATAAACAAAGTGCTGGTTTTGTCCTGGTTAAATTGAAAAACACATAAATAACCATGCGGAAAATAATAGCAAAATGAAACAAATGCATCCAGTGGCAATTGTGGAGCACTAAGGTATGTGTTTTAAGTTACCACTTCCAGATCCGTTCACCCAGGCAATTTTATTTGTTTTTTTCAGGGTTTTTCCCCCCCATACCCCATCTACCTGGCTAGCAACTCAGTTTATTTTTGTTCACATCACTAATCCAAAACTCTCTTTAAAGGTTCTGGAAGGAGACATATCTAATTATCAAAGGATTTAAAATATAAGCAACCTTTCCAGGGTGAAGCGAATCCCCCGAAAGGCAGGCCCCAAGGGACAAACACTAAGCTTCAATGCACAATGGGTACCCTGGAGAATGAAAAGGTGTCAGTCCTGCAAAATGTAAGACTGAGCAAAAGTCTCCCTAATCTCACCGAATTTTATCCTCCATTAGTTCAAGAGAAATCATCCAGAGCTACTGCCTACCCATAATACTTAGGCTGCAGCCCATTTTGTCTCACAATCATTGATGTATTTGTTTCAGCAGTGCTTCAGGAAACTGTGGGAAACTTGGGAGCAATGAAAGATTAAGGGGAAAAACCCAGAAAGGCAGCTTAGGTAGGGACACACAGAAGGCAAAAATGCAGGATTCATGGAGCCAATGGGGGAACAAACGAAACAGAGCATGACTTCACTGAGTCTAATTACAAGAAGATATCTAATATAAACACTCGGAAACATCTTTTATGCAATTACTGTAAAAGCTGTTTCAAATATGTAACACTGATCATGTTTTTGGAGCCATGGTACTGTGCACAACTACTCTTTCTAAGCAGGAACTTGGAAACTTTTTTTCACCTTCCCATATATGATTTGAACAGAAGTTAAAGGGTAGCTTTGAGTGCTTAAAGAAATGTAAAGATGACTTTCTAATGACATTATGTTCTTTTTAAGTTTTATTTGAATTACTGTGTGATCATAGTTCTCAGTCAAATATCTATTAGCTTTCCACTAACACACATCAATAAGATAGTCAGTGCCCTGAGAGCTTATATGTACAAAGCAAACAAAAAAAAATCAACATCTTCCCATTCTTTTTGATGGCTAAGAAAGGAAAGCTGGTGACATATTCCATCAGATATTTTTAATATTCTGATTTTTAAAAGCATGGTCCCCATTTTTCAGCGGGCTTTTTACGTATTTAATGTATGTGAGATTATTAAGCAAGCTGCTGATGTTGATGAAGCAGGATGTAGTTGTGCCTAAAATATTTAAAGAGAAAATGTCTCCTGTTTTCAGTCATTTCTAAAAGTCATCATAGCAGATTTGACGCCTTTCCCACCCCTTTAACTTTCCATTTGAGACATTAAGTCCATTTGTGTTATGTCTTGCCGGGTAGATAGAAGATATGGGTGGTCCTTCTATCAATCAAAATTGTAATTACCTTTCCCAATTGTCTCTGATATTTTATTCAAAAAGTATTATGACTCCTAGGCATTACATTAATACAATGATGGTTATTTTTATTGTTAATAATAATATTAATGGGATTTTCGATACAGTGTATGCAATCCTATATGGCCTTTTCTTCACTTCTTCATTCCCTCTCTGTCTTTTTAGAGTTTTTTAAGAATTATTTTTGGGGTAGTTCTGTGGGCTAATGCTAATGCAAATATAGGCTATGTAAAACTCACAATAAATTGTCAGCCATTCTTTAAGAATTCACAGCACATGTGTTACCCTGCCTTCTTTGCAGAAGATTTGAGGTACAATCATATAATGCAGAAGTAATTCTTTATTAACCGGGCTCCCTGACTGCACTAATAATGGTAAACGTGAGCAAAAAGAACTTAAGAAGAACCACTTGATATGATAAAGGATAGTTCTTTTACTATTATGATGTATAATTTCCTGTCTTCCCCTGTAAAAAGAAGAAATTTATAGCCATTTCCTGCATGTACCTTTTTCATTTTAGTTTGACAATCCTCAGCTTTTTTACTTCAGCAGTACCTTTGTCACTGGAACTGAGCATTTGAAACTTCTTTCTAATTTGATAAAATATACATACAGCATTAGCATGCTAGAGGTAAAAGGTACTAACATCAAAGTCTGCACAGCTCACATTAGAATGATCTTAAATGGGCATTATATATTTATTTAGCAGGGAAAGAAGGAACTCTCTTCGAAGCTGTTTAAAGGATCTTAGTTTTACTAAATGTTCCAGTAAAGAATTTTAATTAATCTTCTTATGGATAACTTCACTTCAGTGAAGCAATTTAAAAACCGCTGTCATTTATTTAGCAGTTTGGATGCAGTTACAAAACAGGTGCATTGTTGCGCTGCAACCCTTAAGGAGTTAAAGGATGTACATGCATACGATATCTTTAAACTTTCAACTTAGAATTATTGATGGATGTAAAGCTACTCACTCAAAATCATCTAACCTTCTTAACTGGTTAAAAGAGTATAATCCTCTCAGTTATTAGGAGACCTTTGAAGTGAAACAGTGAAACTCACTCCTTCTGCCTGTTTTGAAAATTCTCATTGACTGTAGACTAAATCACAGGGAAGTTTCAGCTGCAGCACTTTGTCTGCAGAGTGAGCTGTGGATTACTTGGTTGAACTTTGCTCCAGTCAAGACTTTGTAGTGCTTATAAATCTTGAATCCATCTAAGTTCACCTTAAATTAGCCTTGCAAAAACAATCTCTAAACTTCAGCTGTCTGCTTGGTGGCTTCTGGCTAGGTGCCATGCAGAAGCTGAGACGCTGATTAATTGTCTTCATTTCGTAAAAATACCTCACATTTTATTAAAAATAAAATATCATGGAATACACACTTTTGCTTTTCACTTCATAAAACAACAGTGTCAGCTGGTTCTATGCAGACCATTGGCAGATACATTGCATTTTAGAAATTAAATGGAAGAGAAACTTGAAAGCTTTACAAGTCCTGAAAGCCTTATTGCACAATAATGCCACTGCTGCATGAACAGCCTGGGACAGAGCCAAACAGGCATGCCAAGATACAACAGATTTTTCAATTTTCCAGCAAATAGAAACAAATTCTGGTTTCAGAAGGTGTGCTCGACAAACACTTCTCAATGTGTTTCTGATTTGTGGTAAGAATGTTTTTACTGCTGGTGCCCTATACTTTTGAGACATTTATTTCCTAAAAGAAAGATTCCTTTCTATAAACCTCAACTGTCTGTTTTTCAAAGCAATTTAAAATCAAACACACAAATAAAATTTTTAACATATGGAAACCTTCATATAGGGAGTTACGTATTCCAAGTTAAAATTGTTTTATAAACTGTAATGCTTTGCAGATGAAAACACCGAGAAGATGACTGTTTTTAGCAGTAATGCTTTTTGACAGCATTAAACCTTGTTTTAGTAATTGACATCAAAATGTTTGGTGGTTTTAAAATGGACCATTAATAAAAATGGCATGTTTTAAGTTTTAAAATTTTACTTAATACTGTGAAGTTGTATAGAATTACAAATACGATATAGTATTTTTTTTAAAAAAATAATCTTTTACATCTCTATGTTAAAAGCAGCGCAGATGCATCTTTAAAGTATTATGTTGACTCTTTGTTGTAATAAGTATCCTAGGGTTTGAAGTTTGAGTTTGGGTTTTTTATATCTGCATCACATACACTTTTTTTTTCCTTTACTTTTTCAGGTCATTACATATCTTCTCCACCGGCTGACATTTTCTCACTAGTTTTTATCATCTTTGTTTAATAGAGAGTCAAACCTGAAGATTGCTGTACATAAAGTAGAGAAATGTATTATTTAAACATTAGCAGACTATTAGCTTGAACATTGGATTCTTTTAAGATGTGTACATTAGCAGTTCTAAAGTATTTGGAATAGTAAACAATAATTTAGAGGCACGCGTCTATCTTAAAAAACTGTTCTTAAAGAGCTGATCTTTTAAACTTTTTCTAGTTAAAGATATTGCAGAGCATTTAACTCCCTCACTTTAAAAGTAGACAATATTTCTGAGGGAAATTTTTCTTCCTCACTCTACTATAGTTCATTAAGTTTTGAAGTTGCATTTTATATAGACAAGACCTGAAAGAATTAAAATGTTGATACAATAGTGCTGAATAAACAGTGGGCATTAGTGTTTTTCACTAAAATCCTGTTTACAAATGAATTAAGTGGGTGCTTACTTTTAAGCAAGTGTTTAAATCTCACTGACTCCTGCTCTCAGTCCCCTGTATAGGTTTTCAAGAGCCCCACTGCAACGAGTCATAAATTAATTTGCATCTTCCTGCAGGCTGACTGTGTCTGTATGGACAATTAGTCCCTTTCAGAAGCCAAAGGAAATAATGAAAATGAACTGATGACATGATGAGTCCCTTTACATGGAAGAAAATGGTTTCATCCCTGTGCTGAAACCTTATGACGCGGGGAGTGTGCATTCCCCACACAACAGCCACCTTAAGCACCAACTGTCTGAAAGAAAGAAAAGATGGTAAAGAACATCAACAGCAGACCCCTGAGGTACGCCAGAAAGAGAGCACCAATTGGCCCTTTTCTGGAGGAATTCCAATGACAATTTTTTTTTGCTGCCGGAGTAACGGTACTGCTCAGTCACTGACCATGAGAAAAAACAGAAGCTGAAATGCAGGAAGCAAACACAGGTGCCAAGTGACTGATCTGCCTCAGTAGGTAAACAGGCAAAAGGAAAGTTTCAAAAGGAAATCATTTAGAACAGAGGCATGATCTGAGCCACCAAGGCTGTGGTTACTCATGTGGCAGCAGGGCTGCTTAAGCCTACTTAGGCTTGGGTTCCCGCTGTCCACCACTCGTCCCCTTCCTCCTCCCCTTCCCTGCGCTGGCACCACTGTTTGTACAGCTGCATGGTGAACACAGTCAGGGACCTGGACCCAGTGAAAAATGACCCACCAGAAATGGATCAGTTCCCTTCCTCATTTACTTCAGAGCCCCACACTGGCTGTGCTGGAATAGCAGAGGTTATAACGTGGGAGTGAGACTGTGCAGCTGAGGAGAGGAGAAGCTGTTGAAGGAGGCCCTGCCAGAGACACAGGGGGGTGGGGGAGGTGGGGATGGGTGGGGTTGTCACATCCTGGGGCTCAGAAGCGTGTTCGTGGCCATACCTCCAGTACACTACCCTCTCTCTTTGATAGTATGTCGTTGCTACAGGAAGCCTTATTCCTTTTGGGGTTAGGACACCTAGATCCATACTCAGTGCCTGCAGTGTGGAAGTTAGGTTTCTACCTTGCCGTCATAATCAACAGAGATGTGGGACTTCTTTCAGTTGCATAAATATAGACCTCTACTGCCATCTGAAAATACCTAAGGTAACATGCCTGGCCTCCACCAACTGCAGAAGGTCATAGATCCACCATGTCACATATACCAGTCCTCTCAGGATGTCTCAAACACCCAAATGATCCTCAAATAGCTTTAGACATTGTTTATGCAACTGAATTAAGCTCGTAAGGTGGCACCAAGATACAGAAACATTATCTACAGGTAAATATCTACCAGTGGAAACTCCCATGAGTCAATAGCACCCTTCCATTGCCTAAATATAGGAATCATCTGCTTTTTGAGGTGACTTGAGATATTCTTATGGAGCTGGCAAATTCTCCACATGATGTAGGGGATACTTGTGTCAGTTTGAACCATGGAGGTCAGACAGGAATTCCTAGGATGTCTCAGAGGGCATGAGGCCCAGGTCAGCTGGACTCCACTCTCTTTGTCACTTTTAATCTTTTTTGGTAGTAGTTGGGATCAGTTTGCGTTTGTGCCTCTGCAAAATACTGTCAGCTCTTATCAGCATATCCCTATTTATGGTTACTGCAAGTGATCAACCGTACAACAGACATTGAATGGGCTGGCTCATGGGACGTAACTAGATGGCTTCCTTCTGTTCCAACTGTGCATGTTTTAATAGCTTTCCTCCGTGTTTTATGTGTTTCATTGGAAGAGTGCTGAAGTCCCCTCTAGACTTGCTGAACTTCAGGACATAAAAGAAAACTGGTATAATCTGCTTCACCAGGTTTCTTACCATTAAATTAAGATGATAGTCACTTCTTTATAATCTGAAAGAGCTCTTAGAGAAGGAAGCAGCATATCTCAAGGAGCTGACTTGTCTGCTAGTAAAAACAAAATAAAACAAAGCAGCACAGTAGTTTTGTCACCTGTATGACTATGTTTAATCACATTCCCATAACCCTTAGGAAATAGTTTCATAACATTATGGGTTATGATCTCATTGTAGTGAGACTTCCTCTACTGAAAATAACTGCTAAAATGGGTAGACACTGGCATGTCTTTCCGAGGACCCACAGTATGGACTGTAAGAAAACCAGCTGCGCCTGTCCTTTTGAAAAGACATGGGAACACTTCCTATAGTATGTACTTTAGGTGGTTCAAACATGTTTAACCAGTGACTGTAAAGGAAACCAGCATTTCTGATCACTGATACTGTCTGTTCTGACTGATTTTTTTGCTTTTCTGTATTTATAAACCACAGTCATCTCAAAACCTAAATTAAATATTTTTAATATGCAAGCTAAGCATTGGTCCCAGCATACTAAACTTTCATCCCACCTAGTGACAAGATTTATTGAAGGATCCAAATTTTCCCTTTATATCTCAGGAAATAATTCTCCACCACCACCAGTGCACATTGAGGAAACAATACACAGCAGAAAAACAGGAAAACTAATATAATTTAAGGTGAAGAATATCAGCTGTGGGGGACTGGGGCAAAAGAAGATGTTTTCTGCAACAATTCAGGCTGCTTTTAATGAGAGTCTTCTGAAATAGCTCATTCAAAGATCAGCATGGACAAGGCTACTGCAGCTTTCAGCTACTTACAGGGTGTTAAGAGGCACATTGTCTCTTTTCAACCTTTAGTAACAAAATTTAAGTGATCTAAAACTTATTAGTTTAATTCTGCATTTAAATGTAATTGTAATTTTATTTTATTTGTTTTTATCTTTTCTAAAGCACTCTAAGAGGTCCTAAAGAAAGGTGTTACACAATTGTAAGTGCTGGAGTGATTGACAGAGTATTTTACAACTGGCACTTATTATTCCTTTTATTAAGAATAAAGTGGCTTTTAGACTAAAAACAATAGGGTGAAAAGGGGTCTTTTATGCACTCATTATAAGTAGAAAATTGGAAGGAAAAGTTGTAATAAAAACTAAATGATTTTGGCACAATGTATGTTTCTTACATTGTATGTTAAGTGGTATATATGTTGGAACCACTGGACATACAATAGCCCTGTAGATATGGAAGAAAAAAAAGGAAAGCGTAGATTAAAATTGCCAAAGTAATACATGTAATAACCTTCTTTTCTTATTTTTGTTATGAGCAGAAAGAAGTCTTTATGCAGCAAAAAGGAATAACATTGTTATATTTTCCCTTTGAATTTAAACTCAGGGGAAGTGACAGAGGGCTTGAAGCCTATTGTCTATTATGTGCCCTGTTCTAAGATGACAGGTGATTGTTCCCCAAGTTGTTGTAAGGTTTTCTCTTCTGCTTTATTCAGAACACTCCTCTTTTCCCTCAAAATCAGTATGTGCTAAATGTCTGTGTGCCTTCAGTCATTTTTGTAAATGGGATGCAGATTCACACTGACAATTCCAGAATTTCAGGGCATTACCCAAGACAGCAGGCCCTAGAATTTCCTAGATGAAGCATGTACTGGGTGATGGTGCTTTAATTCTGGATCACAATATATGTTAATAAAAGCAACTGAATTTTTGTAAACCTCCTGAGCATAGTAACAGTCACAATCCCTAGCTTGCAGCTGGCTTATTTCTTTTTCCATAAGAAAGTTTCACCGGGGGTTTGTGGCTCAATGTCAGGTACAGAACCTCTGTTTAGGTTTTTCTAAAGCCACTCTCTTTGCAACACTGGAGGGTACTTCACACTCCAAGCCAGAGTTCTATGGTCCATGATTCTGGAGCAATTTGACCAATTCAAGTATGGTCAGGCTCTTTCAAATCAGAAGAGCCAACCAAGGTTAGACATCTTGGTGAGAATTTAGGCCATTCTTCTAAGCTGTATGCTGAGGTATGCAACTCTCCCTGAAATTAACGGGTACCTCAATGTATTAAGTGTGTGAAGTGAGTATACTTATCAAGAAAAGGTGAAAAAGGAACTTCGGTGTCTAATCTAGAGTCTCTGAGCATAAACCAGCTTCAAATAATTTCCCATTTTATCTTGGAAATTTTGTTATGCCAAAGAGGCATATTAATCTACTAGACCTCAAACGGATCCGACACCAAAGTTGTTCAGACCCAGAGGGCTAAATTTGCTAGCGATTCCTTGGTGTTGTGTTGTCTTTATGGTACAGCGCTATGTAGGCCTTATGGCACAGAGCTCCATATGGTGGGTCTGGACTATGCTTTCTCAGCAGCTGACTGGCTTCACCCTCCTACAAAATCCAGAGAGTAATGAGATGGTTCTGTTTTATGACTGTTATTTGGAAGAGACTGACACCCACCTTGCTACAGTCTCTGGTCAGGTGACTGCAGAGAGCAGTGAGATCTCCTGAGCTTCCTTTTCTCCGAACTAAACAACCCCAGTTCCCTCAGCCACTCTTCCTAAGACTTGTGCTTGAGACCTCTCACCAGCTTCATTGCCCTTCTCTGAACACGATCCAGCATCTCAATGACTTTGTTGTACTGAAGGGTCCAAAATTGAGCACAGTATTTGACGTTATGTTATGTCTTAACATAAATAACATCTTACTACACAGTTAAGTCTAGCTTTCATGCCAGCAGGAAAGCTCAGAAACAAAAAAAAAAAAA
>VXBW01004906.1:927384-1042070 GCA_013400375.1 Thinocorus orbignyianus
AAAAAGAGTGTTAAGTAAAGAAGCAAAACATTTCTAGTATTTAGCATGGATCTTGTGAAATATCTCTTCCAAGAAAGTGGAATGATCTAAATGGGGGGGGGGAAATAGGTGATATGTAGGGGGGCAGAGATTTCACTGTAAATTGTAGGTCTGAAAGCACAGTGAAAAAGGCCTTCATCAAAACTTTCTTTGAAATAATTTGGTGTATTTTTTTAATATTTTGAATTGTGTATATAAGAACTACATTAAACCTGAAGTATACTCTCTATGAAGGAGGAAAGAAGGAAAAGGTGAAAGAAAACAACAAGAAAGAGCCAAAGAGAAGGAGAGAAAGTGAGAAAGGGAGTAAAGTGAGGACAAAAGACAGAAACAGTGAGAAGAAAGTCAAGCCCATCTACCTGTTTATCTATGAAGAGTGGCAGGAATCCTAATTCATAGGAAAAAAGAATGGATGACTACCATGTATGTAAGTCGTCTCATCTTGGAAGGGTAACATTTATATTTCTCTCTTCCAGGAACCTTAATTATTTGAACTTAAACACCCTAAAATTTTTCTTGACTGCAAGAATCTTAGATGCTTTTTATCCTCTGACAACAAATCAACAGGCACAGCATATTCATTTGAAAGAATAATGATAAAAATTTTTGTTTAAATACTCCATGGCAGTTTTGTTGGACAAGTTACATAGGGAAGAAACTACTCTAAAACTAAATAGTACAGGAAGCAAACTTTTTTCCACAAGAGTTTGTCCTTCTTATTTTTCATGTCAACAGCTTCATTGTTCTGTATTACTTTAGTTATATAAATTTCTCTTTTTGAACAAGATACTATGTCTTAGCAGCATCCACAAGGTGGATTTCATTTTAAAGGCTCAGTAATATCTGCCATATTAGTCTTTTCTATCAGTGTACTGCATTTATCTCCTAGCTGTTGGCGGCTGAAGAGGCTGACCTTGTCATTGGTTGAGTTTCCATATCACTTCTCAGCATCATTGCAGTCACTTTTGATGCTGCTTCATGATTAATCCTAGACAAATGTCAGAGAATGAGAAATGTGCTCAAGGGATGAAGGGTAGTCCCTAAATATAATATGCCACAATAATATACATAATTAATAGCAATTATATCATTTTAATTTTAAATAAATCTCTCTATGAGGCAGTTCAGTTTGTCTGAACAATGGCAAAAACACCTAAATTGTAACAAAACCATTACAGATTCTAAATACTCTCTCAAAATTTGAACAAGTAAAACAAATTGACATTTGATTCTCAAAAGCCTTTGGATAAAGTACCTCATAAGAGTCAGTTAAAAAACTTGATAACCACAGGGTTAGAAATCCAGTACTGTCATGGATTAAAAACTGCTTTAAAAACAGGAAGGCAAGAGTAGTGGTACTTCAGAGATCAGAACTAGAAGCAGCGTTGTCCAGTACACATTGTCCAGTATATGTCAGAATTTGTCCAACTACAGAAATACAGCTGTGAATAATCTAGAGAAGGTGAATGCTGAGAAAACCTCTTGTCTGTCCCTGTTAGCATGTTTTTCACATGACAAAACTTTGCTTTATTGTTCTGAAAGCCCTGTTTCTTTTCTTTTCTTTTCTTTTCTTTTCTTTTCTTTTCTTTTCTTTTCTTTTCTTTTCTTTTCTTTTCTTTTCTTTTCTTTTCTTTTCTTTTCTTTTCTTTTCTTTTCTTTTCTTTTCTTTTCTTTTCTTTTCTTTTCTTCTCTTCTCTTCTCTTCTCTTCTCTTCTCTTCTCTTCTCTTCTCTTCTCTTCTCTTCTCTTCTTTGGTGGACAGGCCTTATCAGTTACCATCAGTGGTACATCATAACTGGATTCATTCTTACTGACGCCTCTTGGCACATTTCCAATATGTAGCATTAATGAGCAATATTAACTCTGGTTCATTAGCAAATGCAACTCAGTACCAACCTGAAAGAATAACTTGCAGAACTTGGTAGGAGTAAGTCTTTAGATTCTTTATTAAGATATGATAGAACCAACTAATGAAAAGCATAGGAGAGGAAAATATTAAAATAACATGCACAAATTAGTAGTAAAATATATAGGACTTATAAAATTACTTTAAGTACTGTGAAGTCTAATTTTTGGTGTCAAAAGAGAAAAAATATATAGTAGAAAAAGATGAGGTGATTGAGGATGACGAAAAAAAAGTCTTTGGTTTGGGGAGGAAAATTTCACAGAACAGATTTCCTCTTCTAGGCTGACCATGTGAACTACTGTGAAAGGGCAGTAGAGTTTTAGTAACCAGTCAGACACAGATTTTCCTAGGTCAGAGAAGACCCAGCTACATTAAACTTTCTCTGTTCTAGCCAACAGGGAATATTAGAACATCACCCTTGGAAGCAGTAATAGAAGGCCTGATTTTGTATTCCAGGTGACTGTATACCAAATCATTCCTCTTATAAACACATCTTCACACGCTGCTATGATACCATGAGGTCTTCCAGGAAAGTCAGAAGAAAGACTTCTAATGAATAAAGCTCATCAAGCCCCCTGAGCTGGAAGACAGGGATGGGAAGCAGAATGAAGGGGAAATTGATATAGCAGCCTGCTACACCACTTAAGCAGACACAAGTCTATGGGACCAGATGAGATCTACCCAAGGGTACTGAGGGAGCTGGCAGATGTGCTCACCAAGCCACCTTCCACCACTTGTCAGCAATCCTGGCTGACCAAGGAGGTCCTGGCTGACTAGAAGTTAGCAAAAGTGATGCCCATCTACAAGGAGGGACATAAGGCAGATCCAGGAAACTACAGTCCTGTTGGCCTGACCTCTGTGCCAGGGAAGGTTATGGAGCAGATCATTCTGATTTGCCATAATGTGCCATAATGTGGCATGTACAGGAAAACCAGGTATCAGGCTCAGTTGACATGCGTTCATGAAAGTCAGTTACTGCTTGGCCAACCTGATTTCCTTCTGTGACAAGGTGACACTCTTAATTGTCTACCTAGACTTTAGTAAAGCCTTTGACACTGTTTCCCACAGCATTCTCTGGGAGAAACTAGCTGCTCATGGCTTGGATGAGCATGCACTTTGCTGGGTAAGAAAGCTAGCTGAATGGGCAGGCTCAAAGAGCTGTGGTGAATGGATTTAAATCCAGTTGGAGACCAGTTAAAAGTGGTGCTCCCCAGGGCTCAGTATGGGAGCCGGTTCTCTTTTATATCTTTATCAATGATTTGGATGAGGGTATCAAGCGCACCCTTAAAGTATTTGCAGACAACACCAAGTTGGGCAGGAGTGTTGCAGAAGGATCTGGACAGGCTGGATCCTTGGGCCAAGGCTAATGGTATGTGGTTCAACAAGCCCAAGTGCTGGGTCCTCCTGCACTTGGGTCACAACAACCTCACGCAGCATTTCAGGCCTGGGGAAGAGTGGTTGGAAAGCTGCTCAGTAGAAAAGGATCTAGGCTTCTTGGTTGACAGTGAACTGAACATGAGACAGTAGTGTGCCCAGGGGACCAAGAAGGCCATCAGCATCCTGGCCTGGATCAGAAATAGTGTGGCCAGCAGGACTAGAGAAGTGATCGCCCTCTGTACTCAGCACTGGTGAGGCTGCACCTTGAATAATGTGTCCAGTTTTGGATCCCTCATTACAAGAAAGCCACTGAGGTGCTGGATCACGTCCAGAGAAAAGTAATGAAGCTGATGAAGGGTCTCAAGAACAAGGGTGTCTCTCTCTTATGAGGAGCAGTTGAGGGAATTATGGTTGTTAAGTTTGGAGGAAATGAGACTGGGGGAAAACCTTGTTGCACTTTACAACTACCTGATTGGAGGCAGTAGTGATGTATGTGTTGGTCTCTTCTCCAAGGTAACAGGCAATATGACAAGAAGGAACAGTCTCAAGTTATACCAGGGATCATTAAGATTGGATATTAGTAAAAATTTCTTCACTCAAAGAGTTGTCAAGCATTGGAACAGGCTACCCACGAAAGTGGTTGAGACACCATTCCTGGAAGTATTTAAAGACGTGTAGATGTGATACTTAGGGTTATGGTTTAGTGGTGGACTTGGCAGTGCTAGGTTAACAGCTGGACCTGATCCTAAAGGTCTTTTCCAACCAAAATGATTCTATGATTCTATGATAATGTATATCAGCATTGTCATCATTGTCATATACAAGAAAAGCTATTCCTAGAAGTGATCATTTATGACAACACAGGACTCTAGGAAAAAAAGGGTTCTTGACCAACTTTGGACATTCCAAAATTCAGATACATCAAATAAAAGAAAATATTCACAAATCTTATCATTGAATTTTCTCCTATTATCTTAGTCATGATTTCCAGCTCTTTCCTCTCAGCAAGATTTTGTAGGGAGTCTACTTGGGTTTGAGCTGCTTATATAGGGCCATGGAATTGAAACCATCATTGTTTCATTCACTACAGAGCTTTAGGGAAAGACTCTTTTCATATCTGAGTGCTTACCTGGGCATTCTTAAATGGGGCTGTGCACCCAAAGAACAACTTTGTTTGCAAATGGATAGTGTATCTTCCTTTCTGTGTATTGTGCCACTTATTTCAAATTCATTATCACCACCAGACTCAAATGGCTTTCTTTTTCTTGCATGGTTTTCTATAAAATTGTTGTGTCCATCAGTTTATCTTTGTGTCTACTTTTGTATGAAAAACAGAGCATTCTGAAGTGAGTATAGTACTGCCATCAGTCACCGGAGATGCGGTTTGCATTCAGCTGTGAACAAGTGACTTAGAGAGGACTGTATATGTGATGGATGTTTAACAATTAAGAATCTTAAGTTGAATGTGGAGGAGCTGGGAAGAGAAGCAGAGGTCCTCAAGAGGATAAATGAGTGTAAGAGATTTATCAATGAAACATGGTTAGTTTTTAATGAAGAAAATGAGAAGCAGCAAGGAGGTCAATGGAAGTGAGCTGAGAACAGTCTGTAGAGAGGAAGAAGAGGAAGAAGAAAAAGAGATAAGTGAGATATGTAAAGAGACAGAGTTAGTGAATGACAAGCAAAATGAAATGTGCAGCATGAACAGGACTCTGCAGAAATTGTGGTAAACTTTGGCTGACAGAGCGCATCAAATCTCAGAACAGTGAGTAGACAACAGTGATGTCAGCGAGGAAGAACAGCCCAGAAAATGGAAAACATATTGGTTTTACCTGCATTTTTTCCTAACCTGACTTTTCTGCCTGGAATGCAGTTAAAGTTAACTGTGACAGAACAGATGCATACATGTAGAATTTACTGTAAGAGAGTATCATCTATGTTGGTAGGCATCAGTGGCATAAAAAAGGAAAGATTCTTGATATACATGATAGCTCTGAGATGTTTGTAATGGTAAGTATAGGTTGACAAACCAGTCAAGATTTTGGGGGGAATGAGGAGGTTTTTTTCAACGTAGTTAGGTTGGTCCAATCTGGGAGTAGTGGATAGTTTGCAGCTAATAAGGAAACTAGATTACTTATTACAGGAAAATAGAAGATGGGACTGCATGTAGGAAAGAGTAGCTATTTAAGAGTGTGGTTGATACAGAAATAGTAACAACATGTTACCATAAAGATCTCAGTTTCCTGGAAATGGCTTTGTTTTAGTGAATCTCTCCTATTTTTAAGTGAAACAGTTCATTTGGGAAATGTTGAGGGCCACACTGGGAATTGTTTTGCAAAAGAATTCTTCCATTACATAGCCTCTTATCACTCTGGGAGGATCACCACAATGCTTTCTTTGCAGGACTGTATGAAGGAGCCTACAGACACTGGCCCAGACTCTACTACAGGGCAGAATACCCATCCCTCTGACTTGACGTAGTTTCAGTACAGATATATGTAGACAAGCTATGGTTTATTTAGTGGCAAAGATCCTCCATAGTTTTATATGACAGATACCCTTCCATGTTCCTAGAGATAAACTGATTCACCGTAGCATAAAATCTGGGCTTTAGATGGCAGGAAGACAAGAGCACAACCCTGAAGCTAATAATTTTAGACGATCATCAATGCCAATACCATTGTTTATTCAAGCCATTGCCTAAAACAGTATCTCAATGAGCCAGTTGAATTGTTAGGACAACATCAATATACAGAGTACTGCACATTTAGCTGGTTAATGGCTTATTTGTATCAAAACATTTTCCAGACATCTGAGGAGGACATTTAAAGATCAATTTTCTTTATCTTCCATAAATATAGGAACTATAAAGAGCTTTTGATGCAAAAAATACTTGAGTGTAGTCTTCTAAGGCTATCCAGGCTATTCAGTGATCTAAAGAAATGTGGGTCAATGAAGACCAATGAAAAATAAGTATTTTATTTTATATTTTAGAAAATAGTGATTAGCAATGGTGTTTTTAAAAGCTTTAGACAATTTTAACTAAGGAAAGAAAGTGTGAATGAGCATTTTAAAATGTAGCTCCTACTTTGGGACAGTATTGTAGTATGTCTGGCTAATTAAAATGAGATTCTTATATTCAACAAATAGGAAACACATAAGTGTGCCACTGTGGTGTCTAAAGCCTCTGTCATGGGTGACGTACTCAGCACAGTGAAATAAGGATGGCCGCACACAAGCCTAAGCCTCACAGATAAAGAGAGAGAGAAAAAAAAAAAAAAAGTGCTTACTTGAAAAGGTATTTCTCTTACTTACAAAGAGAAAGGAGTTTGAGTCTGCATCGTGACTAAAGCCAGGTTTGAGCACAGCTATTTATCTCTATACCTAAGGTGAAATACACTGGACAACTGGGATAGGATACAGACAGTGCCAGGGTCTGGAAATGTACTCTTTCCGTATTTTCATAATTTTGGTGCTTTTTTCTTCTTTTCCCCCTAGAACTACATTTGGGAGTCTGTGACCCCTAGAAGTGTTGGGAAGGGCAAACGAGCCCTTAGCGTCATGTACAACTGGGTCATAACTTTTTTGATCTCTAATTTGGACCTTCCTTTTCCTTGTTATATCCTTTTTACAGCAGCAAATTTTTTCTCCCCCTTCATTTCACCTGTTATACAGAGGAAATAATTTTTGATCATTTTCCATTACATAGTTGAAATTAAAAATATAACAAATTGAATTGGAATTTGAATAGTGATGCTAGAGGAATTTCCATTTAAATCCAGAAAATCAGAATTGTTCATATTTAAGAATAATTTTTACTTTGCAAGTCCTTACCTTGAGTAATTTATACAGTGCTGGCCACTATACCTTTGTAAAGGTTTAATTGCTCTTCAGGGGAACAGTGTAGAGCAATTATACAAATGATACCAGATATCAACGATTTAAGGTATGAGGAAAGACTGAGAAACTTGAGCATATTCTCAGTGGAAAAGAAGAGACTTCATGTAACCCAATTGAAGTTTTAAAAATTATGAAGGGGACTGATAAAATTGATCCAAGCAAGCTCTTTACACTTGCAAAACCACAGAAGCTAGAAGACATGATATAAAAATTAGAAAGTTAGGAACAAGAAAAGAAATGCTAAGGCAAAACTATTTTACACAGAAGGATTAGAAGTATATGGCATAAATTACTGTAAAGGGCCCCTGAAGCAAGAAGCATCATTGAATTCCAGAGGGAATGAGATGAATTTCTAAACAAAAGGAACAGATAGAGGGGTTGCAGAGAATACAGTCAAATGGAAATACGGGAGACAATAAGGAACAAGCAAGAAGAGCATGAGAGCCTTTTCCTCTTGTTTCTTCCATTCCTCTTGCTGCTCTTTGGATATTGATTTGCTGGTACCTAAAATAATGCAGCAGCCCCTTAACATCTTTAATAACAAGTTTATGTAATTCAGGGTTTCCTGGACTGGATTTTGGCCCACAGTCATCTTTGATCTAAACTTGAAAATGAACCAGTTACTGATCCTAGACTACTTAGTCATATCGGACAACTGCACATCAAGGAAACCCCTGCCGAAGAGACACGGTGATACAAAGAGATCAGAAGGTATTTTTCCTTCCCACAACTCCAGCTGCCGATGGCAAGTGCAAGTTGTTGGAATACCCAGCACCCTGCTCCTTGGATATCCATCTGCTTAGGAGCTGGAGTTTTCAGAGCTGGCTTTCACTAAAAGATACAGAGGATGTAGTAAAATGAAGATTTTCTCTAGTGAGAAAGGCGATTTATGAAGTTCCAGCTTCTAACCACAACTACTCATTGCAGTCCCCACACCATAATTTACTGTATTGCCGAGAAGCAGCACCAGAAATTTGAGGTGATTTTACAGATTCTGACTGTATATGTTGTTCTAAATTTCCTGTGACTGTGCAAACCAATAAGGACCAGCAAAGGCTCTGAAGCTGTGCATACATGGGAAGACAAGATTCCATTGATTTACTTTCAGACAGGTGCATTCAGAATGACAGCTTTAATTACACAGGAATGAATAGCTGAAAAGCCCACACACACCTGAAAAAGCTTCTTGGGTTTCATTGTTGACTGCTATCCATGGCCATTTTCGAAAACCTAATTATTTCTCAACGTTATTAAATATTTAAAACCTAATTATTGCTTAGTTGCTCCATTCTGTTCTATTCTCCCCACCTGTTATAGTTTTTATATATCAAGCACATGTTAACATGTCAAAAACAGCAGATAGAAAATAATACATTGAAATCCTAGTCCTTGCCTAATTAATTGCCTTATAGCTTTCAGAAATGCACCAAAAATAATAAAAAGCTCGGTATGTATGGTAAATAGTGATAATAATCTCTGTTTTGTTTTCTTGGGAAGTGGGGGACATTTAAAAGGATTATGCAGTTTCTTTTAACTTAAAGCTTGATTTTTTTTCTTGAAGAAAATGTACTATTTTTTTTCCTCCGCATTTTAAACATTAATTTCCAAGGTATCAACGGCTAATTATTCAGCAGTTACTTTAATGTTTCAGATAGGGAATAAGTAGCCTTGGGGAGAACAGATCATGCTTTTAAAGTAAGTCTAGCTACAGTAAAGGATTATTACTAGAAGACATCCACTGCATATAGTCATTGCTATTTCTTTCTCTGTTCAAAGATGGAAGCAGAGTGGTAAAATTTAATCTAATTTTTTTTTTTTTTTTAAATAAATCTAGATGTTGCCTAATAGCCCGCTGTTCGTAGTTGGGCTCTGAAAGACAAGCTCCAGAGTACAGAAGAGTTTACTGCCATTGGCTGTCAACCCCACCTCTTTCTGGGCACAGTGGAAAGGGAAATTCATTTGCCCTTTCCTACCTATTTCACACTTCAGAGTCTTTCTGTGACCCCACCTTCTCTGGTCTTTGGTGAAACCCTGGTCTGTGAGCTGGACTACTGGAGCAACACAGTTTAACCTCAGGGAAGGTCCTCAAAGCTCATCAGTCATATCCCCAAGTGCCAGGGCTCCTCAACCTTGTCTGCTACAGGTCTCCAGAGCTGAGAGTACCGCAGTGAATTGCAAATAAAGAAAAAAATTGAAATGATATCTCAAAGGAAAATTAACACTTTCATGTGGTTATATCTTTGGTGACATCCTTCGGGAACTCCTTCCCACAGTGGGAAGCCAGCCAGGTGGTCCTGAGCACAACATGTGCCAGTTAAAAAAACTATTAAATGAGAAGTAACGTACACTTAAACTCTGTCCAACAACAATTTTATCTGATTGTTTCCAAAAGAGAGAAGGTATGTCAAGTGAAAGAGACAGCAATCCTCACTAGGAACTGTAACAAATATTCAGAAAATGGGTGCTTGATATCCTGTTCCATCCATGGCTCAGTCAGAAAGAGAAAACAGCGTGAACCAGGGACCAGGGTCCTTGGATCAAGTGGTGCCCTCTGACTCCACTCCTGCTACATAGCTTCTGGATCTCCCCTGAGGTCACCAAGTGTCCTAGCCTTAAGACATAATGATTATTTGTGGAGTATTTTCCTCAGTTCAAAGTTCATTAAATACTTTGACTACTCCTTTGCAGCCTGGGTGACTGGTAGGTTTTTATCCCAAAACTGGTTATTTGTTAGCACATCTTAATGTGTAGGATTAGAATATGTGGCAGTTCAGAGAGTAAAAAGATTGTTCGGATTGTCTTGGAGGACTGTGCCATGAAAAAGCTGCTACACATGTTATGAATGTCTTTGTACGCTTTTCTGTGAGTGGTCTCTGACATGTGCTTTTCCCCAGGTAATGACTGCAGGTACCTGGGAAAGTGTTAGGTGGCAAAGGCCAAAAATGTGCATGAAGCTGTTCTAACAGTCAATGCCATGAGCAGTGTCTGGCCATGATTTAAGCCTGTGACCTGGACCTAATACAGTAGCTATAACCAAAACCGCAAGCTTACCTAACTTCTCATTTAACTCATTTAACTCCTCCTTGACTCATTTCCAACTTATCTCACCATTAAGTATTGGGTCACCACTAACTTGCTTGAGGTATTTCAGCTAAATATCTGTAAAAGGACTTAAGCATTTTAAGTTCTACTAATCAAATATATTGGTGGTTCAGACTGTTAAAAACTTATCTGTATCTGTTTTATAGTAAATGTGTTCCTTACATTTATCTTACTAGTATAGACGTAGCTTCTGATTTTGGGATGGGATCTCCAGCTGAGGCAAAATATCTGTTTAGTGCTCTGGTTATTCTGACCAGAAATTTGTCTGAATTCAGCCAGGAATTTTTAGGTCAGGGCTGAAATCTGATTTTCCCTCCTGCTAGGCTTTATGACATGCTGATATCTAAAAGGTTACAGCTTGTGGGGCTGGCGAAGACACCCTTTGTTGGAACAGATTTTGTGGAGGAATGCAGGAATGTAACAGGACCTCTGTAACTCCCTTGTGATCCCTGGGGAGCAGGAGCAGCCTCCAAGGGGTCACTGAATTGAGCACAGGTAAGAGCAGAAGCAAGGGTCTCGCACCTGACATCAAGAAACAGGGTAGGAGTGCTCCCCTGGCTGCTCCTCAGACCGACCTGCCACAGTTAGGTGGATTCATAGATCTTGCCTAAAATTTGAAGACAATATTTTTTTCAGGTTTTCTTTTCCTATGTTTTCATGACCATTCCCTCTCCCCTTATAACCACTTCTTATATTGTAGATCTGTCCAGATCACCATAGTTTAACCAGTGGAATACCATTCTAGTCTAAGAGTCGACATACTGATACATGTTAGTCCGGTTCTCTTTAATTACGGGAGAAAGAGCAAAATAATGATACTATAAATATAGAAGATGTTGAATTTCTAGGAGTACAGCTTCTCCAACCTATTGTTAAGCAGCACATACAAGTGTTTTGTGTATGCTGAGATTAATTTTCAATACGCAGTTTCCCCTGGGATATTTATATTCTTCCAATCAGCATAGAACTGTCCATCAAAAGTAACTTTATAAATATATATATATGCACACATCACACACACACACACACACAATTAATGCCACAAACTTTTTAGGGTTGCTTTTTTAAAGAGCTGTAAATCTGAGTAACATTTTCTCTGCACAATGACCTGTTCAGGTAGGTGGGTGTTCGTTTCAACAGACAATTGGAAGAGAAGTACTAGTTGGTTTCCCTTTTTTTTTTAAAAAAAAAATTCCTTCTACTTTTGCAAACAGTTAAGTTAAAAATTCTGTTGTCTGAGAGGTAGAAATTATTAATGCAAAGGGGGGAAAAATCGTTTCATAAGAGATGCTTTGGAGGCCAGCCTATTTTGGTTTTTTTTGCTCAAACCATTTACTTCTAATTAGATAAGAGAACAAAAAAAGAAAAAAATTCCAAAGGGGAAAATAAATTTTTTTTTCCACAAATTGCTTCCATCATTTCTGAACTCTGCTAAGCATTTTTAATAGATATGTGCCCTTAGCTCATCTTTTGCATGCTAACAATTTAATCTGAATACCAATATAGACACAAAATAAACGATTGTTTCCTGCCAGAGGTATCTGCAGAAGAAATCTTGGAGTAAAACATTGTCTTTGCAGCTCATTGTGTCTCTAATTAGACTGGAAGGAGGCAGAAGCTTGCTGGTGTCAGTCTGTGTTTAGCATGCCCTGGAGCTTCAAGCTCCTGTGGGTATCAAAGTGCACTAATTAAATGAGGGGTCCACAATACCGCACTAAACATCAGAGTGAGAGAAAGTGTCCAGTGTCCTCAGTGCCTTTGAGAATCCATGGCCCACGCTAATTACCCATTGTTGAATTGACTTCCCATTCTACAAGGAATGAATGGTGCCTCTCTCCCCCCTTTCCCCCGGCCTCCTCCCCCCCTTAGATTTTACCATCTTTGCTTTGGCCGCCTAATTAATCTTATGGAAATCTCCCGAAGCCAGATTCCAGCAAGGTTGCCCCGATGTTTATAATTTGATTTGTGATGATAAAAGTGAAGACACCCGGTGATGGAACAGTGTCATTTTCAACACTCTTGAGAATCGAAGAGGCTATCAATCTTTCCCACGTGCATGGCAAACTGATATCCTAGAAAATTAACTTCAATTAATAACAGAAATCCCCAGACGCTCAGGGAAGTAGAGATGCTTTGAAAGAGAACCTTCAAAGATGTCTCTGGATTGTCTTTTATATGCAGACTCTTCTTTTTATATAGAAGAGATTCTCAATAAGGGAATGTGTGGCAATGGGGGGAGTTCCCCCTCTCCCCTTTTAATCTGAGCAAGATGAGGTAACATTTTATACTTAGTTTAGGAAGAAGTTAACCAAAGGTCCGTAGGTTAAATCTGTTTTTATTTCCTCTTCATAGACAGTACTACTTAGAGGATTATGCCACGCATTTCAGTGAGGAAAAGAAATTTAAAATAAAAACCTTTTTTACCATAGTGCTCCCCTCCCCAAAACGCTGGAAAGTTAAGGGTTGGGCTGCTTGTCATTACCTGTCTTCTTTACCTTGACAAGATTTGTGATCTAAAGCTGAATGTTCTATCAGGAAAAAAAGACTTGTTAAGATTTTACATGTTCTAATAACTGCAATGACACAGATACTAAAGACTCCTATAAAAGAAAGTCTCGTTCCTGTGAAACCTTACAACACACGAATTTTACTCGACAAAAAGTCTGCCATGTCTACGTTTGTGAGTGGCATTTCTGTGCTGCTATCGTATAGGGTAGTTGGTTAGACAAAACAACTTCAGTTTATTACTAGCAAAATAGAAACAGATATAATGTTTCTCCACCTGTGATAGCAAGAAATTACTTGCTGAACAAACGAAAACAATTTGACAGATCACCCAGTAATAATTCCTGGGTTGGGGTGCATTTGGGGTTTTTTTGTTTGTTTGAGGTTTTTTGTTGGTGGTGGCTTTGGTTTTTTTTTTTACTTAATATAATATAGACAACAAATACAAAATGTTGACTGAAAATTAATTTGAGGTGATGTGTAAACAAAATTTACTACCCAGTATCTTGCTTAATATTTCGCTTCCCATTAATTTTCAAGCCAGCTTGAAATGAACCTGTTACAGTCCTAGCTTAGCAGCAAGAATGGGTTAAGTTTATTGCATTTCAGGTTCTTGTTATAATCGCTGTCACGTGAATGAATTCATGTTGTGCCATTTCTTGCTCTCATTACAACCTTTGTTACGAGAATGAGGTATTAGGATTTTAATGCCTCATATATTCTGTGAATTATGTTAGTGTGCTGTACTACTTTGACCTTTTAAGTATTCTGTAATTTGATTGGCTGGTAATTCTAGTCCTTTTCTTGTTGACAGCCTCAATAACCTTTCAGACAAAGGTGGAATGGCAATCCAATCAAAATACAGAATATTTAAGAGTTCAAAATACGTAGTATAAAGGATGGCTATAGTTCATTTGGGGAAAACAAAATTTTAACTTTTCTAGTGCTTAAAAATTGGGACATAAATAGAAAACAGAAGGAATAATGCATTCCGAAGACAAAGCTTGGGATAACAAATGAAAGTGACAGGATTCTTTAAAAAAACCTTTTTTTTTTTGTGATAACTTGTGGTATTTCCTTGGTTAGCTCTATGTGATAGGCACATGGTTATAATTTTTACCATCTTTTTAATATTGCCAAATTTTATTAAATGGAAGTTTGATTTTATGTTTTAATTACCTAGATGTATTTTTAAATTATTTTATCAAATTGTGAATACAATAAATAAGTACACACTAAGAGGCAGTACCTGAACACCTTTGTGAGGATTATTAGTGGTAATAGTAATCTACATATCATGTGTTGGATGTACAAAGTATCATGAAAACATAAAAAGGCCTATGTCTACTACTATTTGGTACTATCTTGTACATGTTCACCTTTAATGATTGGAGAAGGATGCCTTCAGAAACTGATATTTAGGTTTGTTTTTATGAATAGTAAATTTTATCTAAAAATAACCCTCAGTGATAAACAATACTAATTTGAATAAATGCACACTTACTATATTTTCCACTGTATCTGGACAGAAATAATATAACAGAATTTAGTGAACTTTAAAATAAGTCAGCTCTTCTCTCCAAATGAATTCCTCCTCTGAAATCTCTGCTTATTAAAAATAATGAGATTTTTAAAATATTCTGTAATCATATTTTTCCTTTTTTTTAAAAAAAATAACTTTTTTGTCTTTCATAGAATTCTGTACAGAGAATCCATGCAAACAGTAAAAAACCTTCAGGAAGGTTTCTGATTTAATATCCCTTGAAAACTCTGGAAAAAAACTGTGCCAAATCTAACTTGACATAATTTGGGGCTGAATTTCTGTAACTATACCTATAGGAAGATATAGTTTGTCCTTTTTTTATTATTTCAAGTACAGTCTTTCAAGTACAGTCTTTCTTTGATTAGAGATTGTAGTAGGCCTCTAGTCTCTGTCTACAGGCTCCATGAGAAGGTTGAAGTGGCATACAATCTGAAGGCCACTTTGAGGAATTCTTTCCTTTTCAATGAAGGAAATGAAAGAATGGAATCTTCTGTTTTCATGAGACCACTTAGTAGGTATATTTAGAACAGGACAGATTCTTTCAGGATTCCTACTTGAATGGAGTACGAATTTCCAGCCAGCTGAATTTTTAGACCCTTCTACTTGGCAGAAGAGAACCTTGGTCAGATCCACAGACTGTAGGTTAACAGTTTTAGGAATCCTGAAAGGAATACCATTGATTCCTATATGTATGCAGAAAAACTGCATACATATACTATTTTTTAGGGGATTTACATAACCCCTTAATATAATGTGGAAAATTTCACACAGCATAATATGAAGCTAATCAGCTTAAAAAAATAAGACACATACACAAGCTATTTGATAAAATTTCAGCCCTAATTTTGGGGAGTTATTGGGAAGCCTATGTATCATAAGCAGTAATGGAAAGCAGATTACAGTAATGTACCACATTCTCAGTCTGTAAACGCCAATGGCTTCTGGCTATCTTTGGGATTTAAAAATCTGAAGTATTCAAGGCTGGCAAAAGTCACACTAGAGCTGCTCTCTAGACCACTAGATCAGCAGCTGCTGCTGAGAAACTGCTTCACTCCAAATTACTTATGACTATGCAAGACACCCCCTGTTCAGTCAACTGAATTTTAACCCCAAGGTGGGATTCAGTGGGATTCATCTTCTGGATGAAGATACTGAAATTGTGGTCTTCACAGAAAGATGATCTCATGTGATCTTGGTAAATATCTGCTACTGCAGTCAATGGGCTTGACTGGTTCAGCTCCTCAAATGTAGGTTACAGAGTGGGAAGAACATCTAATAAATTTCACCGATTGTTCTGGTTAGGAATTCAATTCCAAAACATAGGTATCACCAGCTACCTCAGATACTTAATCTGAGACTGACACTGGTAACAGTTCTATATTTGCACCTAGGATCAGGTTTGCAAGAATGGAAGGAGTAACAGAGAGGAGTTTCCATCAGTTTTTCCTGTCATCACTGCAGTCCCACAATGACTATGTTTTGATTTTCTTCCATTGAAGAATTAGATTGCTGTGTATCAATACATAGATCTTGACACGTAGGCAGTTTATTCTAATCTGAATATCTTCACAATATTACATAATTCAATACAGAAATTTTAAAGAAAATTCTAAGATGAGTGTCAATTGTGTTCCATCACAAAAGTATCAGGCATGATTTTATGAAGATGCCAAAGTCTTCAATGACTATTTTTATTCAGTATTGATGGAAGTGGCTCTTTCTCCTAATCTAAAACCTGAATTTTCATGTCCAAAATGCAGTGGTGTCACTATTTTGCCAGCAGTAGGTCACCTCCACTGGAATTAAGGCTGTTTAATGCACTGAAAATTAAATAAAGAGGAAGAATGTGTTGTAGTAAAAGGCTTTATATTCAGTGAGATAATCACTGTACTTCATGTGCCCCTTCTTAAAGTGCTTGTTCCTGTCTTTTGGAGGTGACCTGCAAGTAGCTTAGCAGTAATATTTTAAATTTCCTGCTTTGCTCTCTTAACGCATTCAATTTACCTATTTTTCTGTTCTGATATGTGTACATGTGAATCCATTCCATGAAAGCTGGGGGATCATGGCGATCAAATCTGGATTGATCTTCTCAAAGTCATGACTGTTGAAAGAAGGACTTAGAGTGAAACCAAGTAGTTTAGAAGTCAGTAAAGGCATGGACCTCGGAATAGAGAAAGTGGCTAACATGGCCGGGTGATATTTCTTCTAACAGAGATACTGATTTAATTTCTTTCTCATTTAAATTAGGAACCACTCCACTAGAGTAATCAAAGTAATAATGATAATAATAATAATAATAATAATAATAATAATAATAATAATAATAAGAAGAAGAAGAAGAAGAAGAAGAAATCAGATTTATCAGGTTTGACCTTTAATTGGCTTTAAATTGAGCCCTAAGTTAGGTAATTTATTCATCCAGGGAACTGATCACCTGTCTTTGCACTGACCTATCTGAAGGATAAGTAATACCTCATTATGATCCCCATGCAGAAAGAAAACAAAACCAAAATCATTCTACATTTAATAGGCATTGCTCTCAGTTTTAGGTAATAATACAGAGCTTTTAAATGCAAACAATTCAAATGAAAGATGAAGTTCCTAGACATACGTACAAGTTACTAAAGAGTAACAAACCCCTGCTTATTCACTAACCTATGGTAACTACGGAAGTTTGCGCCTTTGGCTCATCCATGCATCATTACTCCCTTCGACTCACTTTCTGAAGGTGTGATTTGCTAACATGCACAATTTACAAGTGTGCTGAGGAACATAAGCAGGATCCAAAGTGGGAACAGTCAGAATGACCTGGTTCAGTGAGCTTGTGTGCTTTCTCAAGGTATTTTCCATCATGTACAGAAAGAACTTTTGTATTTTAAAAGGTGACATACTCAGAGAAGACACACAGTGGCTTCATAAATAACACATGCCTCCCAGCCTTTCAGCAGTGGGTGGAAAACCTGGGGCTATGGCATTGGGAACACATGCCCCAGTCTCTTCTTCCCTTCTCTCCTCTGAAGAAGAGTATCCCTGCACTCAGGAACTTTGATGGGAACAGCTGTCTTTCACCAGGTTGTGGGACTATGGACAACTCAAAAACACTTGGTGAGATTTCTCAGTAGCCCCTGCACTCACGATACAGGAGGAAAGTGGCTCATCAAAAGTTAACAGCTAAACTGGTTAAATTTTTCTTCCATCTACCCACTCATAGCAGCACAGAGGTGCCACAATGTCAGAAGTCACACACCATTTAAAAAATAATGGAGTACATGAGTCATGACAGCTGTGATAGACATTTTCACTTGCACTGATGAAGAATTAAGAGACTGAAAATGTGGTTTTTTGATTGTTTAATTCACATGCTATTTTTTTTTTCACAGTGCTTTTCAGACTACTTAATACTCTAGAAAAAGCATTGTTCAGGGAGTGTTCAAACTGGAGTACACAGCACCCACAGATGCCTCACAAATAACTGCATTCTTGACAGGACCCATAAAGAAATTCTCAGAAGTAATGCCTGTGGGAGGAGAAATAAACAGAATTTTGTCAAAGAAACAATCAATCATTTTGGTTATGAAGTTCTGATGCCAATCCTTGAAGTATCACTTTCAAGGAGAATATTCCAAAATCAAAGATCACAGCAGCTACAAGTTCAAGTGTTTCTCGTGGTCTCCAGGCATATTCACTCCTGCTCTCATCTCAGTATCTATGACCCTCAAGCTCCAGTGCATGCAGACAAATAAATTTTTTTTCTGAATCAGATAATTCGGTGACCTCATTTTGATCATTACTTTCATAGACTCCTGTATTTGAAACAGCTTGACATTTTTTATTGCTGACCTGATTTCTACTTCTCCATTGCAGGCTCAAATGAATCATATTGAAGGGAAGTATCCACTTTTTCTTCTGTCAGGAAAATATCTCATCTGATTGCAGCTGTAAATCAGATCAGATCTGGCAAAACTAAATCAGTTGGCAAGACCATTGTCTTTCCTCAGATTAAAAAAATATAATCAAATTAAGAAAGCCATACTATGAGGTCATTCCTAATATTTGTTGGATACTACACAGAGACTATAGAGGGATCGTGTTGGGTTCAGTGAATATTGTACCTTACATTCAGAATAGCAAGATAATAAAGTTAAAACAATCTGCTTTATGCTGATTCAGGCTGGACTTTAAAAAGTAACAAACTTTTTCTTTTATCTTCAAGCAATCCTTGATAAGACCTTTATTGCATAAGCAAACAAAGCAGTTAAAAAGTCTCAGAAGAGCAGTAGCCATACATGCTGACAGGAAGACCAATGGTACTAAAAAGTTCCCCTTTTGTGGAAAATATGAGGTTTTAATTGGGATAGAATAAAATACTTAACAAGAGACAGTGACTTTGCCTCAAGATATTCTGCAGATGCAAAAGGGCAAATAAGGATTTTCTTCTATCAAAAACAGTTTCAGTGCAACAGCTATGCTTTGGAATTTTTTTTCCCCATTGTGCCACGTTGTACATTCAGATAGTTCACTATACCATCTCACAGTAGGTCCCTGTGACCCAGCAGCTTTTCAAGTATTATCCTCCTGGTGAATATCTCTGTTTCATATCACCTTCATCTCATAATATGTTATTTTGCATTTTCCTGCTTTGATTCTCACCTTTGTGAACTTATTTTCACTGCATATTACCAACCTCCACAGCCCCCATATTATTTTCCTGTCCTCACAGTTACTTGAAACACCTCTTAATTTTGTATAATTTCCAAATGTGGAGTCTTGTTAATGTGTTTTAGATTAATAAAAGAATTAAACAAAATTAGATAGTCTGAGTCTATGAAATAAAGCTACATGTCGGTCAAATGACTCCATATGCTAATCAGGTTGAATAGCAGAATGAAAATTCTTGAGTCCCAAATCCAATATATAGGATGCAATAGGTCTGGAACAAGCAAAGCAAATTCAGAACCAGAACCATTTTGACTTAAGCAATGAGCTTGGAATATCCATCTTGGTGAAACACAATAATTTTATTGCTCATGCACCAACCAGCAAAGATTTCTACCTCCAGCCCAGCTTTGCTGAGAGAACCATCAGGCTTCCAAAGACAATTGGGCAACTCCAGAGAGCTGGCTGTCCACAGACGTGGCAGTCAGCTCCCATCCATGTCCTAAACAAAGCAGACCACAACTGAAGAAAGAGTTAAACACGTAACTGGCTTTGAGTTTAAATACATTGTCACACCTGCAATTGTTGGCATTTGCTTTTCAGAAAACAAGATTATTACAAATGGCATTACAAAGAATTGAAAAGAGAAAAAAGGATGTCTCCTTCTGAGACTGTAAATTGATTGCAAAATATTCAGCCAATAATCAGTCTTTATATACTCTGGCTGTTCTACTTAACATACTGTGATAATAAATATCTTTAACTCAACTTGATGCAAATATGTCTTTCCCTTTGGAAACAAAAAATAACAAAGCAAATGAAAACTATCCCACAGAAGCACAGTAGTGTTTGAGCATCAATTTGACAGGTTCTATAATTTCCCTATTAAGGGGCTCTGAATTTCATACAGAAGTATACTGCTGCAACACTGTAAGAATTCTTTGCAGAAGTCATCTGAAAACAAAAAAGTTTTAGTACAAGTCGGAGAAGATACTGCAAGATGGACTCAGGCTGATGAATTTCACTGGTGCTCCAAAATCATGACCTTGACGTATTTCCATTTAACACACGTCTATTATCACTAAACCAGTAACAAGTAGAACTGAAATCAGTATGAGACAGGAGAGTTATCTCTGTAACAGATTTACTCTAAGCAGTGCTGTGTCATCCACATACATTTGTATGCGAGTGACAAGAATCGAAGCATGTTCAGTTCTAATCTATGCCTTCCTTACTATTTTATGTCTAGGGAAAAGATGACAGAGGTGTGCACTACAGTCTTTCCAGGTCCCTCTGTAATAGAAGCCATGAATGCAAAAGATGACACACATTTTATTAATCTTCTTTCAACACCTTCTTTTATAATGTATTCAGAGCTTTGCTTTTCCATATTTAAATAGCAAAAAATGGTTTGGACAGTGAAGGAGGGGGGAGGGGGGAAAGAAAGCCTTTCATTCTTTACACAGAGATTTTTTTCTCCTTGTTGTGCCTGATAGTGTTACCAAGTAAAAAACTTAGAGAAAGACACAAGCATTTGCTTCTTCTGTAGCAGATGTCACTACTGAAGGAATATGCCTTAGACTTAGTTAATCTTCATCCTCAGAATACTCACCACCAATGGCTACTAAGATTTTTGCAGTATTATCTATGTATATGCATGCATCCCATTTATTATTACCGGAAATTTGAACCTCGTGTTAAACCTCATATTTGAAACTGCTGTGGAATGGAGCACACAGTAACTCCATAGGCTTTGCTATTCTAAGCCTTAAAAGCCAGGCAGGAAATGTCATGGCCTGTCCATGAAGGGTCCCTTACTGCAGAAGGCAGCTGCCCATACTTTAGGAAAGGTAGTTCCTTGTGAACACAAGGGGTGATCGACTTTGCATGTTGTCACTCTCCATCCTAAGACAAAATTCAAAGATAAGTACCCATCCTGCTAGTAACAAAGCCCTCCAGGGATTCGGCAACAGTTATCTGAGACATTCTGCTTTCCCCTCCAGAAAATAAAGCTCTCCTCCTACCTAGAGGCTTGCGAACCCTGGAAACTGGGATCTTAAGGATTCACACAGGAAACTGTGAATTCATTCACAACAATTATGGAATAAAGAATTTGGTTTAGAACAAAATTTGCATGTCTTTTAAATTCAGCTGTCCTTAATGAACCCATTATTTTACACAAGTATGCATCCAGACATGAATAATGCACACAGACACACACACAAACTTATCAACTACAAGACAGAGAAAAAAGGGATAACAGAAACTGGGGGTCTTTGCCTCTTTCTAAATAGCTAAAAGGGATGCTCAGAGACATATAAGCCATAAGTTCCTAGAGAGAAAAACAGTTGTTTTACAGAATCTACAGGGGAGACTCATTGTCTCACTAGATCGTACATCTAGTGTTTTACCTGCTTGCAAGGCTGGGGCAAAAACATCATTTGAAACAACATCAGCCTTTATTGAAATGCATAATATAACAGCGTTTGCAGCTGATCATGCTTCTATTCGCTTTTGAGAATCCAGATCTTGGAAAGAAAAAGGAAATGTTGGTTCCAATGAGAAGTAACAGTTTGGGGTTTTCACCTGTAAACTGACTTTCTGAAATTGGCTAAAAATTGCTGAGGATTACAAGTTTTCAAAAAATTCATTTTTTTGCATGACTTGTGGGAATGAGTTACTGTTCCCAATCACATTTCCTTACAAAGTAGGCACATAGCAAAACTAATGTGGACCAAATTAAATCTGGCAATGTTTAAATTACATTTAAAGGGAAACAAAAAGTGAAAGAGCAGGGAGATCAGCTTCCAGTGTCTCTATCCCTGGTAAATTAAGACTAAAACAACTTCTGGAAGATTATTTGGGAAGTGCGCTCTTCTGGATGAACTTCACTGAAGAGTTACTGTTGAGTACCCTTAAGTAGCTAACCATAGACATGAAGGGGAATATCCCTTTAAACCACTGAAACACCTTTCAAAAGGAAATATATGTATACATGCCTATACCAGTGATTGTTTTGTTGCTTGTGTTATTCATACTAATATGGATTTTTAGACAGACAATCCCAGGAAAGAATCTGCTGAATCTATTGAGTCTTTTCCCAATAGTTCAGACAAAGTGCACAAGTATTGTGAAATGTCTCTTTTTCCCCCTCCTTCTTTCTTTTCCACTGTCACTCCTTCATTTCATCCTTCTTTTCCATTCCTCTCTTCCTTCTTTCCTTTCTTCCTAGATTAGAGGGGAGATTTAGATTAGATATAAGGAAGAAATTCTTTACTGTGAGGGTGGTGAGGCACCAGAACAGGTTGCCCAGAGAAGTTGTGGGTGCCCCATCCCTGGAAGTGTTTAAGGCCAGGCTGGATGGGGCTTTGAGCAATCTGCTCTAGTGAGAGGTGTCACTGTCCCTGGCAGGGGGGTTGGAACAAGACGATCTTTAAGGACCCCTCCAATTCTAACCATTCTATGATTCTATGATTCCTTCCTTCTTCACTTTGAATGTACAGAAGGATGTTGTGGCCTTAAGACGGAAGACACCAAGACCCAAAGGGAGAATCCTGGCTCCACTTCAAAAGGCACATTTACATCAGTCTAGAGCACTTTGCTCTAGCACCACTTGGATTCCTGATTAAGGGAATACTTGATGACTTGGATATGCTGTTTGAAAGTATTCCTCTGCATTTGCAAGCATCAGGAAGGAGCAGAACACAAAGTTGACCATATATCCTCTGTACATATGTAATGTATATATTTACTCTTCTGTTTCCTGCTGTATTTTTATTTTAAGATAGAAAAGTCAGAGAACTTTGGGGCATTCAGGTCTCGGAACATCTTCTGAGCATACTGACACTCAACCACAACATTTTTCTGAAAAGAAGCACCATGCCAAACTTCTTGCAGATAGTTTCCAGATTCTTTGACTGGTTAGAGAAAAAAACTAGGCTTTGAAGTTCTGTCAGATCACCATTAGGTTTGTAAGACTTTTCCTAAAGTAATAATTTCCCTGGAATAAGGATAAGCCACTATAAAGACATGTCCAAATAGAGAGATTTCTGAGCCACAAATCGTACGTCTTGTATCATATCACGTGCATCTAATAACTCACTGTTTAGAAGCAGAACAGAGCAAGACTAATTACCTTATAACACTTAACAGTTGATATAAATACTATTCCACCACATCAAAGGTGAATTCATACAGCAGTTAAGTATACAAATGACTTCTAATAAAGAGGTAATTTTTCTGTACTGTATAAATGCAATCATATTAAACTCAAATCAGTGAAATGCTAATTCACTTTTTAATGAGCTCCTTTCCAATTTCTGATTTTTAAGCAACTTTCAACTGGGTGGTTAAATATAGTTAATAAGATGAAAAGAGTGGTTTTTTAATTAACTCAGATGAACTATTCCATTGTATGTATATGTGAGTTTTTAAAGGAATGTGAGATAAGGTTAGAATTCAGGTTTTACTCTGTTTCCCCTCCTTGTGAACTCTGAACTTTGAACACAGCAGCCTGAAGTGTGGAGACATCATATCCTCTTTTCCAAAACTTGTTTTTCTGAGGAAGGCTCTTGCTTTTTATTTTGGACATAACTGCAGTATGATTGACTAGGATATGTTCTTCTTTCAGATCCATGAGAAAACAAAATGATTGTAACTCTTAAACCTGGTTATCCCATAAAGTCTAAATGGGTCATTATGAGCTTCTGTGTTGACTCTGACATTGTACAAAAGCACAGGAAATTATTTTTGAGGCCCCTTTAAGGCCTGTATCCTAATTCAGAGATACTCTGAATAAAATTGATTTCCCCAAAGCTTAGGAAAAATAACTTTTACCCTACTCACCTCCTCCTGTTTGCTGTCTGCAAGCCTGACTGAAAGCTGGCCAGAATCAGTGGAAATCTTGAAGCTGATTTCAGCGGAATATGTGATCAGGGTCCTTGAATGTGTGCTTATATGATCATTATCAATCTAGTAATGAAAAAAACATGGTCATTAATTCCCATTCCATTAGACACAAAAATGCCTTTTTTCATATGCCATTCAGATCAGACCTCAGAAGGATATTTACTCTTGATTTGCTCCTGTGTAATTGAGCTCTGGACCTGGTCCACTGTAGAAATTGCATTGCTCAAGGGAGCAGTAGCCTGCTCTTTGTTGTTGGCAGGTTGCTGCTGTTGCCAACCACCAGAGGGTTCATTACAGAGAATAAAATCAGGGTATCAGAGAGACCTGACAGTGTGCAGTGTCTTACTATCTTTTACCCAACACAACTCAGCTGAAGGATTATTCAAAATAAAATGTAATACATTAGAGCAAAAACTTATTTTTCCACACATCTGATTTTCTCATGCCATTTGTGTATTAAAATTTAGAATCACTGATTCAATTAAGCTATAGCTTTTATTCATATTTTGCAGCTGTTGGACCTGAATTTGAAGTCCTCCCTGGTCACCAGTTAGAGAGTTTTAATGATTGGGAGTTTGAAAGAAGGTCATTATATCATATCCCACGTTACATGCAGGTAATAAAATTCCTTTCCTGCTTTGATTTTAATTGAATACAATCTTTCAAGTGAAACACGATATCAGAAAGACTTGCTTTGTCTAGATAGTAAAGTAAACGTGGCCTATTATTTGTCAATTTTATTGTCATTAAATGCTTCTTTGTTACAGAAACTCCATATTGTTTCATTTTCGTGCTCTCCAGAAACAGGTCAAAATGTTTTGGAAAATCTTCAAAACTTGGAACAGTTTGCCTGCAAGACGAGAGTCAGGATTCATGGTTTCTTTACACAGCAACTTAACTTTGCAAGCCAGGAAACCTCAGTATTTTCACTGAGTCTCGGCTTCCCTCCCTCCTTCAATCCTCATAAAACACTTTGGTTTAAAAACTACCTTTCAGTCCAAAATGTTAGTATTCATTTGTTTCAGATTCTCGCCTAATTCTGAACAGACGGCTATCTCATGACACCAGTGGCATAATGATACCACTATTTGTAGAAACCCAAACAGTGGTGATAAGAAGCTCTTTAGAAATGGCTCTTTCTGCTGCCACAGCCAGTTCACTCCTCACATCTGTCCCCCAGAAGCACCCTGGCTAAGTGTTTGGGTGGCACTGGAGCCAGCAAGCAGGTGGGATAACGTGCTCCGAGAGCATCTGCAAAGTATTTGTCAATCAGATCTTTTGTTACCTAATACTTTTAGCTGAACCTCAAGGATTGACAGCTCTGAACCTAAGACTACAACTTAGGTAGTTCCACATCCACTTGATGAATAATGATGCAGAGCTCCTTGTTTATTTGCTTATTCTGAAATCAGATACTGTTTATTCTGTGCCCCTTTCTAGTCCTGATATATAACTAATTGTTGGCAGATGTGGCAAGTATCTAGGGCCAAGATATATTTGTTTGCACAGTCTGATTTTTGAGTCTTAACCAGTATCAGGCAATTGCAGCTGTTTTTTATCAAGACTCTGTACACTGTAGACAGTCCACCTGGCAAAACAAGATTTGCCCATGTGACCTTCATATAAAAGCTTTAAATACAGGAGTTCTACTCAAACAATATTTAAAATTTCTGAAAAAGCCTAATTAAATTAGCAAATCGAAGCAAAATGCTAATCAGTGTTTATACATGTAAAAATTGCCCTATGGTTCATATACAATAGCGTGACAGTCTTATTTGTTAATTCTGATTTAAAGCCTGAACCATATAATAAGGGTGCTAATTCTCTGAGACAGTCTTCTCTTTCTGCAAGCTAGCCAGCATCTACATTTAATCATCTTGCTTGAAACAAAGCAGAAAGCTAGCATTTGTCTAGCATTTGGAAGCAAAGGAAAAGTAACCGCGGCAGAAGCAGAAAACAGCATGGATCCAGTTTAGCTGACTAATATCAACACTTCTTTCTTTCTGATGAGGATCTCACTCCAATATACCCGGATGCCAAGTTCTTCTTTCTGAGTTGTTTTTATGACCTTCTTCAATTTTTAAAAACAAATAAAGGATTAGCATTGGAGCTAACTTGTTTGCTTTAAGCTATAAATTCTCTGAGCCACAGTAGTCCTTGTGTTTTCAACTTCTCATGCTTTTCTAACAGTGGATGAATGTAGTTGGCTTGTTTCATCCATCCAAGAATATTTTAGGGGCATAACACTGTGAAAGACTGTTTACTTGAAGTGGGAGTGAACGATCTGCAAACTCCGGGCCTACATGATACTTTTCCCTAATAAAGTAGAAAACCTGTATTAACTTGTTTTCTGTATTTACTCTGTCACTGTCAAAAGCAAATCTGAGAAGAGGTACAGGCTGTTTAGGATTATGTCAGCTCATAGGGTGAAAATCCCTCAAGCCAATATGACTGAAAACTATGAAACTTCCCCTGACTTTAATAATGCCTGTAATTTCACTGATTATTTCCAAATTCCTAAATGAATTAAAATACCACAAGCTAGGTCCCAAAATCACAGAAGCAAATAAAAGCATGGAATTAATAAAATATTTTCTTTTCTATCTTGAGAACAGTCAGTATTTCTAATTCCCTTCCCTTACCCTTCCCTTCCCTGCCCCTACCATTATGTGACTCTGTGATTCTGTGACTTGTGATTTTTGAGGATGGGCTAAGTACCTGTACCAGTACTCAGACTGGTAGTACTTTAGGCCATGTGGCTCTTGACACTGCATCAAGCCCTATCCTACAGTACTGCAGAGGCAGATTTTCACCCCGTTACTTCTTCAGCTCCATAGTGTAAATATGAATAAACCAATTGAGTGGAAAAGAGAGAAAAATTACTTTCTGCTGAATCTAGCAGCATAGCCTGGGACATAGAGGTTTGCTATCTGCATACCAAAATGGAGAACCAAGTCAGTCAAAAGGCCACAGTCCCAAAATGCTACAGAATTTGCCTTTGCGGTGTTTCCATCAAATCATTCCCCAGGTAAAGGATCTCTCTCCTCTTTGCTACAGAGCAAGCAACGGGCTTTCCCAGTGACCACATGGAGCCAACTGGCAGCATGGATATGTCTTTGGAGATAGGGAATCCTTCACTGTGGGGCTCCGGGACATCTGCAGCTCCTCTGCTTGGCAAACCCAGTTCCTCTGCCTCTGGGTTGTTCTGCTCTTCAGCAGAACAACTCTGCATGGCAAGTACTTTGTCGTTCACATCCCTTTCTGTTATAGAACATGCTGTCCTCTCTGAAACAGTGATAAATGCTGCTGAGGTGAGGAATGAGACTTTCTTTTATTGCACAGTTACAGCTAAAAGCATGATCTGCCATCATCTGCCAATCCACTTCAGTGCCAAACCCAGAGGACGGGAAGAAATAATTCAAAATACGCTCTTGCAAGGATGCATGTTTGTCAATATGGTTCCTGTATGATATACATGTTGGATTTGGTGTACTTCTTGAATATGATAGACTTTACTCCTAATGTCAGATGTCTGAGGAAAAGGGGAGAAGTGAGCTTCTCCTGGAGACCTGAACACATTTGGGATGTTTATGTGCATAATCTCCTAACCCCTGGGTGGCTTAGCACGTCTGCCCATGAGTACTTATTATAACATGATACATTAGTCTCTGTTTCTAAACCATTAAGTACGATTGCAATACCACAGTATGTATCTTCACTTTTGATAGATATGCCCCATATATTTCAGCATGGTTTAGAGAATTTCCTCCTTTTCTGTGACTGAAAAATGAACTTGGTTTGCTGTTTTGCTAGAAGAAAATAATACAGGACCTCAGTAATTAAGTGTCTGACCTAGTGAATTCCTTTTTCTTTCGTGTTTTGTCCACAGTCCATGAAAAATTGATGCTCTCTCAGGTAACATGCTTCTTTTTATCTACATGCAACACATTGATCCCCTTCCAATTTGGAGTTAGCTTGTTCATTCCACTATCATTCCCGAGGTAACAAATGATATTTTCATAGGCATGGTTAGTAATCAATATACACAAGCTACTGCCATTGATCTGAGTAAGACCCTTGATCTAGAAAATCACCAATTATAGCTATTTAAAACAGATTCAGCTGGGTTAGCCTGAAGCCAGAAAAAAGCATTGTCTGGGCATTTTGCATAATGATGTTAAAACTAAGGTGAAATCATTTAATTAGATGGTATTTATGTAATGAACTTTGGGCTCTTACCATATTTAAAGAAGAGGTCTCTGAACAGTATGTTATGTCTTGAATTTTACTTATATACATACAATTATGGTAGCCAGATACAGAAACCTACATAGAATGCAGTCTAAATTTGTTCCTAACATTTTAAATTTCTACTTAGTGCAAATAATTCAATTTAAATGCTAATAGAATTTGGTATATTACAGCTTCCTATACTGAGAAGTGGGAGCTTTTGTTTTGAGCTTGAGCCTCACACCAAACTGCATTCTGCGCATCCTGGCTGCAGCTATCCTGCAAACACGTGAGTTCCTTAGACACATGCAGCTTGGGAAAATAAGAATAGACAACATATATTTCCATAACCCTGTAGAGCAACGCAAGCTATGATAAATCAGCTGCAAGTATTTAACCATATAATTCACACTCACTTTAAAGACTGTTTGCCCTGCCAAAGATGTTTAAAGGAGCTTTAATATAGCAGTGAATCAAGCCCGGTGACCAGCTGTAGCTTGGTATTTCCAAGCTTTTATCAGTTTTCGCTGCAGCTTTCATGTTATTTTTAGAAACTGGCTGGAATCAGAACTCTAGCCTGAAGTTGTCTGGGTTTGCAGGGACTGATCTGGCTACATTCTCATAGTGGATGCAACTATATCTTTGCCTCTGGTTCTGCTCAGGTATCCATCCTATCTTCCTCATCTCTGCTGGGCTGCACGCATTCTGTACCCATGGACTTGGCTCCAGGAAGGTTAATAGTCCCCATTTCATTCACCATTTACAGAAGTCACTTTCTCCTGTTTAGCCAATAAATGGCTGCAAGTTTGGATGCTGCCTCTGTGATCTGTATAGATTTATACAGCTGGAACATCCACGTACAGTACCCCTTACATGTGTTTCAGTACAAAAGAAAGGTGCTTTTAGATTTCAGAGGTATAAAGGGACCACACAAAACACACAGCACCATGCAAAACAGTGAAGGATCTCTCTGTAAAGAGGGAGGGGGAAATTGCAGGGGAATGGGCAAGTAGTTTTGCAGGCTTAACCACAGGAAAAGAAATGTTTTCCTTTCTCAGAATTGCAACAAAAGTTCCTACACAGAACCCAGAAACAGGGGTTTTTGCAAGTGGGGGAATTCGCATATTCTCTCCCTTGAGCATTGTGGTAATTCATTAACAGGGGGTGGCCACCACTGGCCATGGGAGTAGCGGTCTGTCTGTGAAGTCAAACCGAGGGAATAAGAAGGGTGTAAGAGTCTGAGAACTACTTTTCCCATGAGACACTAAAAATATGAAGCAGATTGATGTTGCCCAAAACAAACATTTGTTTCTGGCTGACAAACTAGAAACAGTATTTCAGATCAAAAATGTCAAAATACTTCAGTCAAAAATCTGATAATTTAGGCAAATATTTTCTGCTGAGGGTTTTTTTTTTCATATTTCCATGGGATTTCTCAAAACAGTGTAAGAAAAAGCAGAAATTATTCTAGAGCTGCTGTGTCTTTCAGCTATGTTGTCCAATAACAGATGCTACTTCTCCCATTTGCTTTACCTCTCTTAGAGTTTTAAATTATTACAGATACAACACCACAAAAGGGAAAGTTAAACTCAACTTCTTGACTTAGACACAGGTGCACAATCTAAACTGGGCTGAACAAGGTCCATCCCAATTTTCCATCAAATTTCCATCCCAATGCTCAATGTGAGGTCTGAGAAAGCAAGAGATGTGCTTGGACCACATGTGGAAATAACATGCACATCATGGAGATGATGCTGAATGTTTACGGGGGGCAAGGAATCTTCCTAGGAAAATGTGCTTAAACATTGTCCCAAGTACTTTTACTAATTTAGTCTCACTCTATCTGAATGAATTAAATGTAACCACCAATTAACTCAAAACTCAGGAGTTAACCTATCTCTAGAGATTTTCTGCAGCTTGTCAGACTTAATTGTTTAGGGACGTTGCTACCCAAATAGCCCAGCCTCCAAGATGTTGACTTCCAACTTCTTCATTTCAAAGCTGTTGATAGGTGCATCTTCTCTACCAAAAATTAGTGTCATGTGTTCGAGCTGCCTCCGCTGCTATTAGTGTTTCCTGTCATTTTGTTGCCACCAGTGCACTTCTATCAGCGGCGGGCAGGAGGTGTGAGTGGGCAGCTAGCAGATGGGCACCCCTCTCTAGCAGGACTGGATCATGCTGAGGTTATAGCACACTAAAGTGACATACGCTAGTGCTCCCAAATGCTAGTTAGATTAGTTGGGGTTTCACTGGTGTGAATGGGTAATTAAAAGAAATTTTAGAAGGCAATTTTAACAAAAATGCCAGTGCACAAAAGGCCTTGGCCTCTCAGTCTGAAGCAGGATATTAGCATTACCAATCAAGATCTCTGAAGTTTTACTACATTGCAGTCTGCTTAGGCAGAAGATCTAATCTCTGAGTTTCCTTGACCTTGTGATCTTTTACCTCAAGTGAAAGTCTGTGTTCCATTTTAGAAATGTAAACATTATTAGTGCATATATGAAAGACCACCTCTGCTCTACAATGGAAGATAAATAAATCCATAAGAAAAGACCAAGGCCTAGGCCATACCAGCTGCATGTGGTGTGAGAAACCAAGTTACCAGAAAAATAAAAAAAAGTCTTTCTTTGGTTATATGAAAACAAATGATGGAGAGAATTAAACTAAGAACAGTTCAAAAATGTTTTATAAAGTTTAAAGTAGATACCGCTTTCAACAAACTCCACTGCTGACTTCACATATAAATATATGTACAAATTCTACAGTTTTTATCCAAATATATATATATAATCTTGTGTTTGGTCTGCCCTATATTAATAAATGCATTGATATTTCTGACTGCTTCATGAGTCCCACTGACACATTACTACTGATGTAGGTGGGAAGTGCATATACGTGCATATGCATCTATTTAGCTATCTAACTGTAATATAAGTCTAATGATTGACCTGTTTTTCTAATAGTGTTTATTTCTTTACTCCTAAATGTATAACAGTGTCCAAATTCTGCTTAACTCACTCCAAAATGAATAAATAAAAAACCCCAAAAATTCCTGTATAAGAATATCTAGGCCTCCAAACAATGGGAAAGCAGAGTCTCCCAGAAGAACTGCACCATCTGGGTATGGGGTCTTCACAGATACCACTCACAGTAAACAGCTCTCCACAACAACTTACACTTGGAAGGAGATGTTTGAGCAGAAAAGCAGAGGTGTCTCATCTCCCATCACTTCTGTGCAGTGCAGGCATGTCAGCATTGCATTGCTGCTCTCTTCTCGTCCACACTTATCTTCCCACCCTCAGAGGTCTGAAGGAGTTAATGTGAGGTGGTGAAACAGGTCCTTGGCCAGAGAACATGCTGTGCAGGCTGTGTCCCTTCCCATCATATTGATGAGTCCTCACTGTGCAGACCAGCTCTTAATGCTGGCGGTGTCTAAGTTATTGCTGAGTTCAACTCTGCCAGCCATATGGGGTAATCTGGATTTAAGCTAGAAAGAAAACAGTGATTGAAGTGATGTATCCATGATTTTTCACAGGTAACATCTCTTCCTAAGGACTTTTTAATCCTCATTTTCCTGATACTCATCTCCAGTTGCATTGCACTTACGGTATTCATTGACTTTTGAGTAATGCTGTAATGACTCCCAGCCATTAAGTTGAAAAATAATCGCGTTTTTATACCATACTCATTCATCATTAATTCATGGTGACAGTATCCCAAATCACAGTCTTTTCCACCAGTTTGGCCAAACATCTCAGCTTGAATTTACGGCACCAGTTTGTAATGGATTTACAGCATGTTTTTTTCCTGTTATGCTGGGAAACACTGGGAAAGATGCAGAATACCATAAATACTGATGACACACTGAGGCACCTAAGGTGACTGATCCACTGCAGATAGTATGTACAGTGTACAGACCCTGCTCATTGCTGCTTAATAGATTTCTGAATGTATCATTCTGATGTTACCTACATTTCTGTAAGAATTGTTTAGGTTCAAGTAGCGTTTGTACATTTAATTGTGTCAAATATCCTTGGTGCTTTTAGATTCAAAACTAATTAGACAACATATTTCACCAGGGTATCTTTCCTCAACCATACAAAGCTCTGCTAATAGAAGGCATCAGCTTGGGAACCTGAGAATGGAAAAAATTGTTTTGGATTGAGTTTCTAACCTTTTTCACTTGAGAAATGTTAGCAATTTGCCAGCTGAAGTATGCATTTGAAGAACAGAAAAACCGACACAGTGGCCATTCAAGCTTATTTATTAGTTTCAGCTCTGTTGTGGAGGAGGAAAAAATAGCAATGCTGCTGTGTAAATGCAAAAGATTGCCAACCAGGTAGACAGACCATTTCTGTTTCCAAAAAGGTTAATTTCATAAAATATTTTACTCTTCCAAGTATTCCCTGGTCACTGGCCAGAACCAGAAATGTTGGGTCTCTTGCATGTCACATTAATGAAGCCAAAGGCTTTGTGTGCAGAATGGTGTGTGCTCTGAAATAGTTTGAAAGCTTAGCCCTGATACCCTGTGGTGCCAGTTGAAACTATGGGGAGGAAAGGCAGGCCGCTCTCCAGTTTTAAAACCTGGAAATGTTTTCCTGAAGTTATGTATGGAATAAACTACTTACAATAAATGACTGTTATACTGCGGGAGTTTTCACTGATAGAGGAATGTGTGTAAGACACCCTGACATAAAAAATAAATCAGCTTTGGCTTCAATTATTAAGTGCTAAAAGTAACATTCTCAGACAGAAAAGGGTGGGCTTCCTGCTTTTTAATGATAAATATGGATGAAAAAAAGAAGTGTCACCATGGAAACCAAAGTCTTGCCATAGTTTTTCATACAGGCAAATGTTATAATGGAAACTTGTGTTCGTTGCAAAAACAAACAGCTAGAGACTGAGTCAAAGGTAGTGTTACAGCATTGTCAGCTTTGTCAGCTTGAGCCCCTTTGCAGCTCATTTTCTTTTATCCAAGTCTTCCTGTGTTTCCCATCTGGATTACACTGTCATACTTCAACCTGCTGTCTAGGTGAAAAGTTTAATATTTTTCCAGTTCAATAAAAGAAAAACTTTAATAAAGATGAAAGGAAGATAAGTATCCAAAAATGTTTCTCTTCACCTGTATTTAATCATAACGACAAAAACTACTTAAATCAGTTTTAAATATTAAACAAACAACAAAAGAAGGAAATGAAATTAAGGCACTAATCCTACAGGCACAGTTCTTCGTGAGTTTAAACTCATGAAGAACTTTACTGTTGAGACTAGTGCCTTTGTAATCAAGTAGATGTTTGTGTGAGTGTTCATTAGCAAGCTCAGGATGTGTGAGTGTATGAGTACAGAAAATACATAGAAGCTCACAGATGTCATTAAATAATGTAATATACCAAGAAGGAGAAAATATGAGCAAACAGGACTGTTAACATACAAAAGCCACATCCTGAAACACTGGCAAGGATTACGACCTCCTGTTTGGTACATTTGTCCAGCTGAAGAAAGATGGTCTCTTCAGTAAACAGAGATGATAAGGCATGTGCTAATTTGGAAGTGGTGTACTGGAGCAGATGCCTTTCAGCATGTGTCATTTGCCAAAACTGCATGCCAATTTGCCAAAACACTTCACCACAGCTGGGCAGAGCAATGTTGCTACATCTCACTTTCTTGGAGTCAAATCAAAAACCCATTGGCCCACAGGCAAGAAACGCTATTCTCCCAAGGAGTCTCTTTGGTTTTAATAGAACTCGTTGTGTGAATGAATAAACACAGAGGAATGTGAGCGAGAAGCTCAAAATCTGGCTGCTGAATCTCATTTTTGCAAGCCAAGTGGACAGCCCAGATAAGTAAGGGCCACTGCTGTCCATGGCAGCTTTCCCTACCCTACAAACCCGAATGGTACAGGGCTCCCTAAATATCTTTATGATAACTTGGCTGACTTTCTATTATCAACTATTCTATTTCTTCTATACGGCATAAGAGTTCTTTGAATTATTATGGGCTATTATTTAAATGCATATTTAAATTCCTGTAGACAGGAGATTTTTAACTTCAATAGATTACAACTGCTCCATTAAATCTGTTTCAGCATTTCATGTCTATCTGGCTGCTGCACATACAGAACAACCTGTGAGCAGTTATGAAATTTATTATTTTTAAAATTAGGTTGTGGGTGCATTGTGTATGAATGACCAGTTCGAAAAAATATTAGTTATCTGGCATTTTCAAAATAGCCCTCAACACTTCTCTGCCTTTTAAAGACTAATGACCTGCAAAATTTAATTTTAAAATATTTTTTTAAAGTTTTATAAGCTAAAAAAGGCATCTAATATCACACCATTCTTACATCGTTCATTTATGTGACATTATAACAGCTGAAACAATTTGCTTCCATTTTTTTTCTTAAGATTGGCTGCATGTGAGCTGAGATCCTACAGTTTCGTCCCAGAGAAAACTTCATCCTTGGACCTACACAGAGTGCCCAACCTTAATTTCACACACTGGTTTGCCCCATTGCAGCTAGTAGGGCTACTGGAACAGAAAAAGCCACAGTACTGCATCTACAGCCATGCTGAACTTTGCTATCAGGACTATCTCGGCAGTCAAGTTAAGCATATGTATATGTGTGTTTCTAGGACCTGGGACTAAGTCTTTTTACAGGACTGGACTCCTAATGGTTTCATCATAAAAATCTGAATCAAGGAGTTATAAATGAAAAATACGACATAAATGTACCCGGAGTGGCACAAATGGCATCATCATAGTAATCACACTAGAGACTTTCAGAGAGCAAAACAATATAAAATAATTCAAATCTTTCTACTGAGGAAAGAAAAAAAAGAGTTAATTGAATAAAGTACTTCAGAGGATTGTAGCCCACTTATGTTTTCATTTAAATACACATTAAGATTTTTCTAAAAAGGCCAAAGACAGTTTTTGTAATGCCACATATGGATGTCGGCAGTCTATGTAAAATGGAGAGAGAACAGTTCATTCTTGTTAGGTTTAGTGCTGTATTTTTCTAGGTAAGATCAGCTGTAATAGTGGTATTTCATTGTGATTTTGAACCATTAATTTGCTCAATGAAAAGTGCTGGATTTTTAATAAATGGAAACCTCAGAATACATACATGTTCATGGTCAAGTGCCAAGCATGATTTAAAGAAGGCTATTGTAAGCCTACTTTTATTGTTCTTCATAGACCACCAGGATCAAATAGTGTGTGGCCTACAAAGCAATTAGGCATTTACAAAGGATTGTCTGCTGGAATAGCATGCTCAGAAACAAAAGAAAATCCGATTTGTAAACAGCAAATACTTAAGGCAGGAATCTGCACTACAATTCTGTGCTCATAGTCCGTAAAAATAGATGGAGATTTATCATATGAAAATGAGAGTGGTTATTGAAAATTTCTTCAGGTCGCATCACAGTGGAAATTGTGTACTTGATCATATTATTCTGTACAGTGATGAGTGCCTGGTCCTTGTGCCAGCCGATGACAGCGGGAAAGTTTCATCTCCTTCCTGGCACTTCTCCCCTAGCTCCATCACCAGACAGTCTGAAGCCCAAATGCTGCTTTCCTCCTGTTGACCTGGGTGTCTGTACAGAGGAATACCTGCTGGCTCCTCCAAAGGCTGAACTACTACATGTTGTTCACCCTGTCACTCCTGGACTTGGTGGTCTCAGCTCTCCCTATTCAGCGATCAATGTACAGCCAGAGCAGGCACTGCGGACACCTCTTGTCCATTTTCCCGACACAGCTTTACCAGTGGCAGGGCTGCTCTACAGGCCAGCTGCAGCTTCACTGCACCTCTCAGGAGAACAGTCCCTGTCTGAATCAAGCTAAATCCATATACTCCTAACTCCTTGTCAGGGACAGTGTTTAAGTTGACAGCTGAGGGGTGTACAAGGAACAAAACTTCATGAGAACTTGAGCAGCCTATGCTTCCTATTACTCTCAGTTAAATAAAGGAACTTTACTGTTTCCTGTAAACAGAGACTTGTAAATACATAGTAAAGTGACAGCAACTCAAATCAAACATCCAGTCTACCCAGTTAAGAATCTGCTCCAGTGTGCACACTCTTTAAAGGCTATATCCACTTATGGGCTGAAAGGACTGTCATGTTCAGAATACACATTATTAAGATACCATAGCCTGATGGATGGAATTAAGCTGAAAAATGCATATGTCTTTAAATTATTTGTTTATATTCCTCTGAATTTAACAGAAAGTAAAATTTTAACAGTCAGAATTATAGCTCGTATAAATACGTACAGCTTCACTGACTGTTTTGATTTGGAACAACTGGGGATCTGGCCCATATTATTGCATTGTCAAGGAAAACATTCTGTGTTTGCTTGATTACTGTGCACAATATATGTTTTATTATTTTTAAAAAATTCCTTTCCTTTCCTTTCCTTTCCTTTCCTTTCCTTTCCTTTCCTTTCCTTTCCTTTCCTTTCCTTTCCTNAAAATGCAACTTGTAAATAATTTTTGGCTTGGCAAGCTCTCATGTGCACTAACGGTTTACATATTGTTCTGATTAGGCAAGCTAAACATGGTACTAAATATGCAGACGTGTTTCAACTCATGATGACAGCTTGTGTATGATTTACAGCACTGGCTGCTAAAGGCAATTGTTCTGGTTCAATATTCCTATTTATTTATGCCAGCATTTTGCTGTAAACAAAGCCATTTATGTATCAGATGGCTACTGACAAGGAGTTTTTTGAAAGCTCAGTCCCAGCAAATGCACAGACATATATCCACACTTTTGGTAAGTATACTGGTATTCTTGATACTTTTTTCGGTTGAAATCAAGCTTAAGAGAAATGTTCCTATGGTAATTCAGAGGTTGTTTTCGTCTGGTTCTCTTTCCTTATAAACAGAAATTTAACATCAGCCCAAGAGTGGTAATGTCCCAAACACAAAAACAATGCGAATGTGATGGCTAAGGGGTCACCATAGTACTATTCATATAGGGCAAGAAGCCATCTCCAAATATTTCCTTTAAGTCAGAATTAATATTATTGTGAGAATTTTGTTTTTTTAGACTCACAGCGGATCTCAGTATCCTCCTGGAGAAACCGGCTGCCCATGGCTTGGATGGGAGTTCTCTCTGTTGGCTTAAAAAGTGGCTGGGGGGGCAGGCCCGGTGGTGGTGAATGGAGTTGGCTCCGGTTGGCGGCCAGTCATGAGTGGTGTCCCCCAGGGTTTGGTATCGGGGCTGGTTCTCTTTATCATCTTAATCAATGATCTGGATGAGGGACTCGAGTGCACCCTCAGTAAGTCTGCAGATGACACCAAGTTAGGTGGGACTGTTGACCTGCTTGAGGGTCGAAAGGCTTTGCAGAGGGATCTGGACAGGCTGGATCCATGGGCCAAGGCCATTGGGATGAGGTTCAATAAAACCAAGTGCTGGGTCCTGCACTTGGATCACAACAACCCCATGCAGCGCTACAGGCTTGGGAAAGAGTGGCTGGAGAGCTGCCTGGCACAAAAGGACCTGGGGGTGTTGGTCGACTGTCGGCTAAACCATATTACAATACGAAAGTCTCAGATGGATATCTGACTTGATCCTGCCAAACCGGTGGCAAGACCAGCAACTCTACTAGTCCATACAGCAGTAAGTAGGCTACTAACTTGGATCAGAAAGCACAAAGCTCTACCAAAGAACAGCATATTCAAAATCAAGCCCCTGGAATTAATTTCTCTGCTTCAAAATATAAGGATGTTTTTCCCTATCTAATATTATTATATTTTGAGCTTTTTAATTTTCAAATGCCTCTCTCCTCTTTTTATTTTGCAAGATGAAAACCTGTTTCCAGAGCATACATATTCTCCACAGCATCTTCCTCCTACTCTGGAGGAATAAATTGACCTTCTTGTGGTGCAGAGAGACCTTCTCCTCAGAAGTCATCTTTGGCCACTGGATTTTCTGACAAATGTGATCTTCCCCAGAAATCTCCACCAAACCCAAGGTCTAACATGCAGAGAAACATCTCACCAAGGAAGTAACATAGGATAACAATTTGGCTAGCACTGCTGCTAAAGATTATCACCTATAAACCTGCCATGCTGACCATGTATTTTTTTGTCCTGCATGAATGTAAAAAGAAACCCCAACAGAAAAAAACCCAAGCCCTGCAAATCACAGGAGTAGGCTAATTGAAAGCTGTAGCTACTACTGACACCAGGTGAGGGGTCTGCAGAACAAGGACACTTCTAGAGATAATGCAATCCTACTATCCTTTCTCATTTTCCTAATTTATAGTAATAGTCAAGCCAGAGTCCAGGAAAAGATGAACTAAAAATATTGGGGTCATGGGTCTATTTAATGCCGCAGTTAGCAGCAATGGATTTACAGGAGAAACTAAGGGGCACATACTCTGGGTCACGAGCTGAAGAAAATGCAGCTCTCTCTGTATCACCATTACAGCTGTGTCCAGCTCCAGCTAAGGACGTAGCAGCCCTTCCCTGTCACTAGGCTGGGATGTTCCCCCAAACAGGCAAGGCAAGGGCTCTCAGCCTTAGCTGTGACTTCGCAGTCCCTACTCCAAAGCAGTACTGGGGCTGCTCTGCCCCAGGAGACAGGTAGAAGCTACACAGCTTATTGGACAAACACTTGTACTTAATGCATTTCTTACCCCTGACGCGTGCCAAAGGCAGCATAGCCCAGTGGATGCAATGCGAATCGGGAAAACTGGGTTCTGTGTATGACCACTCTGTCTCTCTGGATTCATTCCCTCTCCCTTCAGTACAAATGAATAATGAATCTGGTCTTTCTTTCCCCTCCTGTAAGCCCTAGCAGTAATGACAGCCCTCAGGCTACGAAGATCCGTGTGGAGCTACTATAAAGGATGGAGAAATTAACTGCGTTGAACGTCTACCAGGATTTCAAAACAAAAATGGCCTTCTCATGCTGAAGGAGAGGATGTAGAAGGTTTCTTACCTCCACCTTCCTTCCACGTAATGGAAAAACATTTGTAGCCACTGGAGTCAGAGGACTGTACAGCCTCCCCAGCATCCGGGGATTTATACTATTCAGGGAAAGAGGGACTTCCCTCACCCTACTGAGTCAGGGAGATGGTCGCTGTTTATACAAAGCTCTTGGTTTAATGATCTTGAGCTCCTACAAGATGAGTGGTTTTACCCTCAGTATTGTCCTCTCTGATTTCAAAAACTTACTCCGTTATTCACTTGGACAACAGAATTTAAACATGCAAGTTGGCAGCTGTGCAATTGCCATTCCCTTCTACAGAGGTGAAGCAACAGAGTCTCATCAGGTGCCGGAAGCTTCATGAAATTAGGCCAACAGTCACACCACATGTAAAAGCCTACCTTAGTGTACTCAGGGTGTCTGGCTCTGCGTAAGCCATGGAGTAGGAGTTTCATGGTCCGAATTTTGGTCTATTAAACATTTAAACAACGTCATTATGCTAAGAAATATAACCGCATGGTTTTCTACTACCTAGCACCTGCCTAGCTTTGTGTGCTTAGGCAAACAGCATCAAGAGGCAAAATTGTGAAGGTAATATTCTATACCCCCTCCGGAAAAGTGGGAAAAGTGAAGGAGATGGAAAATCAGGCCTTTTAAAATCTTTAGGAGAAAGATTTTTTGTTACTGAGCAAGTAATCTGAAATCATAAAAGGAATACCGAGAACCTCTTTGCTTTTTAAGACACTGAGTGTGCTCTCACAGGACTGTAAATAAGCAGTAACTTTGCTGAGAGCTCCAGCTGCACTACAGTGAAAGCAGTGTAAGTGAAATCAGAATCTGGACCTACACAATCGTTTTAACAATCCCAATAAGATATTGTGGGGAGTATATATTCGCACTGTAACTCCACAGTTTGTTAGGAGGAAATAGGCTTCAGCTCGAATTCTTTCAGTGCAGCCTGAATGGTGTGATTATGGCCCCATAACATTCCCTTACAGTGCTTTTTTGCTCAATTCACAGGAATTTTTGCTACAGTATCCTTTTCCATAACTTTCTGGCTCTTTTTCATCTCCTAATTTTGGCCAGGTTATATCACCCTACTGTTACTAATTCAAGCCCCTTTGTTTCTCCCCGCTGTTGCACTGTTGCAGAGGTGCCTACCTCTCCGTTTAACAAGGGAATCTCCTCCTTTCTTCTGACTTCCTTCAGCACGATACTGGCATTGATTTGCTGGAGTATGTTCTTCTTTACCTCCTATACACAACTCCCTGGGCTAAGAAGGTGTTCTCCATCCATCTTCCTCCAGTCCGTGGAAATCGGAAAATTCTGCCTATCCCACGGATACTTATATTGCCTCCTAACTGATATCAATGTGTTTTGCCATACTTTCTTCAAACATGGTTAACCTCGTTTATGGGGATGGAATTCTGTTTATATTTTGCTTGATTTTCTTCATGTCCTTTGCTTTCATTAATCAGAAGAACATAACTTTACCTAAGTTGGATGATGTTCTGTTTCATCTGTGTAAGGGAAGCAACATCCTACAAGAATCTAAACCAGTAGGAGATGGTAAACTAAGAAGTTTGGTGGTGTTTTTTTCATAATAACTTTACAGCGAAAAAAGATGACTACCATAGTTAATGTCCCCTTTTTTATTAAAAGAAAAATGCATGACAAATTGGAAGTAGTTATATACTAGAACTTTATTGTCAACTCATATGGGAAAATATGCCTCTTCTTTTTTGTAACCAAAAAGAAATAGAAATGAATGTAAAAGAGTTCACATTTGCAATTATGGGATCTAAGTATATACCAGATCCTAGGTGTCCTCAGAAGAGTTTGAAGTCTAATGCTGCCTGTCTCTCAGTAGTAAGGCACTTTTTACCATGGCATATTGTTTTATCTGGTCAAATTTTCAACCTTTTGGAATCCAAGGTGAAAGCTCAAACTTCTTTGCTAAAGTATATCCATTGTGTATTAAAATATCCAGGATGATTCATTCAGTCAACCCAACATCTACTCATCAGCAGGAGAACAAGCTAAGGAGGCATTATATCTTTCTCTAGCACACCACTTAAAGTGAGGCATTCCAATCTAAAAGGCAGAATTGTTCCTTTGAGTAAAATAATTAACGAGCGCGGGAGCGGGAAAGCTGTAACGACAGAGACCTCTAGTGGCGGGAGCACCCCAGACCTTCCCGGGAAGGGACTTATTGTCCTCCAGCCGCTCCGCTCCCGCGCCCGATGCTCGCCCGTGGGCTGCGGGGCAGGGGCCGCGGGGGAAGGGGCTGCTGCTTCCCCTCGGGAATGACAACCGGTACCTTGCTGCTGCTGGGCTAAGGGGGCAAAAAAGGCTCACACACAGTTGTAGGCTTGAATTTGTCCTATTCTGTACTGGGGGACACAGTGCTAAAAAATTAAAATGTTGCTATAACTCTCAGGTGAATTTATTTTATCTTATTTTTTTAAATAGAAAATATTTCAAGGTAAAGAATATTGGGTTTGTTTAACTACGACTGTTTGTTGAGCCCTCTTTTACTTACTTAGGTGGGCAGTTTGGAGAAAACCACAGGATTCAGTGATGCAGTTTACGTTGTTACCAACAAGAGCCTGCCCTCTGTTTAATAATTCGGTATATAAATGTCCTCTTACTTTACTTGTTTATGGAAAGTATCTTGTTTATTTTTTTGTTTCAGTTCTATTTCCTCTTAGCAGCCCAAAGGGCAACTATTTGTCTCAAGTCATTTGCAGCTCTACTCACTATTCAAAGCCTCATCTCCCAAAGTCTTCTTTCTTCCTGGATGTGATATTACTGTAAGTGGTCCCGTTGGTATCACGGCTGCTTGCACAGAGTCGAGTCCACGGGACAGCTCAACCGCCGTGCCCAATGCAAAGAGTTTGCACAATTAGGCCCAAAGTGTGTGAAATTCAGCCAAAGAAATAGTAATAATCAGGACTACTTTTTATTTTTATAAGCAGATTGAAAATACACAGGGGCAGAGAGAGGGGGAGACATGCAGTGTGTATTAAGTGCAGGTTATCAAAAAGAAACTGTCTCTGGATTATGTACAGTTTCACTTGACTGAAGCTTCATGGAAGATTAAGCTTCTTTTGTTCTCTGTGCTGTTTCACATAGATCAGTTGATGATGTGCAGAATAATTTTAACCACATATTAAACAGTGGTTAATCTAAGATAAGGAGATGAGCAAATATGAATAGCGAATAGTGTTTTTAGTGTTAATGCTAATTAGAGATGGAGCAAGCAGTTCATCAGAAATTTAAACTCTTTGTGCAGGATTCTCAAAAATGTATGTAAAAAGAGAAGGCCTGTTTACTATTGCAATGTTTACCAGTCAGTCTCCTGTGTGGTACACACAATTTATAAAGGAATCAATCACTCCTCTCTGATTTATGTAGAATAACAGCACTGGGGTGACTGACTTCTGGAACTGCTGCAGACATGGAAAATAAAACAGGCAGAAAGTGTTAAAATCCAGGACATTGTGTCAAAGAGTTGCAAGGACTAAGCTAGTTGGACTGCATTTTTAACAGGAGATGGAGGTGGAGTTGTGGGGTTCTGCAGCATATAAAAATAACACATTGTATTCTCCTTAAATTATGGCATTTCCAAAATATTACACTTCAGACTTTTGCTAGCCCCACAGGAGACCTTTTCAGTGCTTTTTCTCTTGTAAAGATTTAATTGATCTCTTTTGAGGCTAGGAGAGATCTAATATTTTGCAGATCTATTTTTATTTTCAGCTTTTGCCTTAATCCCCTTCATACACCTTTAATTTCTTCATTTGAATTAATTAAGCTCTCCTCAGATATAGGAAGATGATGAGATTTCTCGACCCCATTCATCACACAGGTTATTCACAGTTCTTTCAGGAATTTCACCAACAGTTCTCAGCAATTTGCTGAGGAAGCCTGTTTGTAACTTGTGTGTAAGTACTTCAGCAAGCCCATGAATCGGACAAGTGGCACTTTGGAATTTGCAGTGAGAGCATTTATCTTTTTCAATAGACTCTAATAGCATAAAATTTGCTCGTATAGCTTTGTTTTCTAAGTGACAATAGGACATCACTGGGGAAAGGAATAAGTACATTGTGGTTTAAGTAAGCAATGACATTACTAAAAAAGGGAGAAAACGCTTGATTCCTTCTTTCTGAATTTACCTTTTTATCTTTTTACCGTTTTTTTTTTTTTTTTACTTCTAATTTTCTTTTTCTATTTGGAACACAAAAGCAGAGGTAGTGGGAGAGTTTATATGCTGTATTATCTCTTCTCAGCCAACACTTTTGTGCTCTGATCACATTTACTTTTACATGGTGCATCTTCATTTTTCCTTCCTTATCTTTCAGACGTTTATTGGACGAAAACAAGCCTTATCAATCAGTTCCTTGAATATATTGCTGGTGGCAGAAGAACTATGGGGTCTACTTTAGTGAAGAACTTCATCATCTTTGCCTCTTCATCACTGATGAGATAGGTGTCTGGGTTACTTTTCCCCTGTAGGTGGACACCTCTCAAAACATTATCTGAACTATTGCTGGAGGTGGTCTGCTGCAGAAATGTATTTTGCACTGAGATCTTTATGCATAAAATATGTGCTGATCCTTTAAATATGAAAAGATTCATTGCTAGTCCTGCTAAAAGGTGAAAAATTAAAGAAGTGTACCGTATTAGGAACGAGTAGGAAGAAAATGGTTAACTAAATGTAACTTGCCAATCATTCCTATAAAGGGAGACACATGGTTTCAATTTTCCCATTGAAATTGAATTATTGGTTTAGGACAGGTTGGCAGAGTAAAACCATTTCATATATAGCCATCCAGTACTCACTCCTTTTCTTTTTAATCTCTTGATTATATCTGGCAACTTCAGGGACTGTTTTCCAGAGTCAAGGAATCTCACATTACAGAATCTTCTCACTGTGATATTTTTTCTCACTCTTTTCCCCTCCATTTTCTGATAATAAAAACAGATAAGACTTTATCTGTTTTTTATCAGATAAGACTTTATCTTTATCAGATAAGACTTTAGCTTAAAATGTCAGAGAATTCTTTTGGCTACTTTTTGAGTACATTTGTACAGGCAAACAAACTCTATTCCTATATGTCTCACAGGAGAGAAATACGTTAGGAAGACGCTTTTTGTTGGGAATTAGGTTAATTATATACATCATCATGACTTGAATTAGCAGGGAAAATATCTAGGAAACATTTTTATCTTTTTTATTACTATTACAAGCCACCAGACACAAACATTACACAGTGTAAATGTGAAAGCATATCCCAATAATCATTGAATTTATGTTAGTCTTACTGGGCACCTAAATTTCTCTTTAAACATCAGGGCAACATTTTGTGGCATTCACAAGTCTCTGTTCATCTGTCTTCCAGGTCTGTATACGTCTCACGTCCTTGTACCATAGTGCACATCTAATCTTGGACAAGACCATACACAGTAATTCAAATAACAGTGCTGTTCAGGTTCTTGAGGGATGTCTGAACCCATAATGGCACTCGATAGGAAAGAGAAGCCTGATCTGAACTCTTTTGTTGTCAAAGAAGGGTGGCTGCTCCTATCGCTAGACTATAATCTGATTGAAACCATTCCGCACCCTATTAAAAAACACCACAAAACAAAACCAACCAACAAAAAAAAAAAAAAAGCCAACCCAAAACCTACAGTCAATTGGGAAGAGTTCAATACCTCGTTTAAAGTGCTCATCAGTGACACGGATGGAAAAAGTGCTAAGCCTGACACTAACCAAGGTAAAACAAGTATTTTAATGCCAGGTGTCCTACCCTTGGGTGATTGTCTAAGACAATTTTGCTGAGGAAGTCTTGGTGGTTAAATCACGTTCTGACCATTTGTCTGACTGCCACTAACACCTCGTGCCAAGGAAAAACTAACGACTGTGAGAAAAATAAAATAAAGTACATCACAAGCAAACAGAAAAAAAAAGGTGGAAGTTCTTCCCTTTTTCTGGCAGATTCCCCTGGTGTTGGTCAGTTAGTTCCTGGTTACCTACCATTAGATGCTTAATTCCCCCTCATCTTGTTAGCATGAGTTTGAGCTGGAGACCCTGCACTTCTCATTCTGAAGCCCTGTGCTGGGTGTCAAGCACACTGGGGAGGGAATAAATGATGTGGGGAGGCAAGCTGAAAGGTCCCTGGGAAAGAGAAGAAAGGACATTGAATAAGAATGAACAAGTAGTGACAGCTTATAAAGACTTCCCAGTTTGGGTCAACATATCCCATAAAAGGAAAAGATCTGGTGAACTTACTACTGCACAGGGGTGCGATAAGCACCATGGTTTTATTTCGTTACTTTCTTGATTTATCATGACAAATGACATCACAGAGCTGGTCTGTGTTCCAGAATACAATAACAGACCTTTTTTAAAAAAATAAACAAGTAGAGCTAAGAGAAAAAATAAGATCATGGCTCACAAACATTAGATCAAAGCCTTAAGATATGTTTTTCAAATGGGTTTCTTTATTAATGCCATTGCTTAATCTCTATATGAATAGCTTTTTGCTCATAAACCAGGGAGTGACTGATTAATAATTTTCACTAATTCAACCTGAGAGCAGGAACAAGATCATTATATCTCGGCAAAAAAAAGCATTGCCATGAAAGAAATGCTGTACAGGTGAGGTAAAATGGGTGTGAGTGGACAATTGGCTGAAATACGTTTTGATAACCCATATAAAACTTGGGAATTACAAATACCTCTGCAGAAACCAGGACTGTGAAATAATTCCCAAACGAACAAAAGCTGGGAACACATTTGTGGCCAATTAAGCTATGTGATTGGTTCTGATATATATTATCATTTTCCCAGGTAGCTTTAAAAGTATGAAAAGATGAACAAAATGACCATTTCATAATAACATACTTCCTCAGCATGATGGATACCCTTTATTATTTATTTCATCAAATACTTCATTAACTCAATGAATGCTTCCAAGTTCCAAAAATAACATTTCCCAGGGTTAACGTCTTTTAGACAAAGGATCTGAGAACAAAAGTGAGAGCAAGTACATTGGAAGTAGGAGAGAAAAATCAAACAAGAGAGGGGTGGTGAATAACAACCATAATGCAGGATGCTTTCCCACAGCAGAGAGCTACTGGTTCTATGAGTCATTGCCATTACCCTAATGCTTCACCTGCCAGGCAGTCCCTGCAGAGATTTCTGAGTCTGAGGGTGCAGATATGCCTTGTGGTGGACTGCTCTTAATTTTTTTTTTTAGTATTAGAAAGTATTTTTTGCCTTAGCTAGAAGACTGTGTTTCTAGGGTACATCGTCAACATTTGTTATTTCTTTTGATTTCTATAGGCTTTTGGAAATACTGAAGTCATAGATTGCTTACAGAGCTCTATTTAAAAACTCATATTTTTTTCCAAATTAAAAAGCACCCCTTGGAGTAGTAGGAAACAAGATTATCTGTAAATATAAATTACACTGTATATTTTCAGTGAAACTTAGAAACCTTAATCAGAATATTAAAGAGGGTATTTTCCCTAAATGTCAAAGGAGTATTTCTTATTGTAACCAAATGTATTTTCTGTAGCACTTTCTAAATTTAAATACACTTCATAATCTATTTGAACTGTGATGAGTATAAGTCTAGTTAGAATTTGATCTCATGAACTGTTCTGGTTTGTTCATAAACAGTCCTGCTCACGAAGAGGATAACACAGACAAATAAAATGCTGTATTTGAAACATGAGCGATTCAAAATCTGCCTTCCAGATTGACCCCCAGAAGCAAAGTTTTGCTCTGAGACCCTTAGAAGGAAAATAGCCACTTGTCATATCACAATCATGAGCATTTCTTATTTTCCAGCTGTTACTGAGAATGTTTAAGATAGTCAAGAGCTGTTTTGGCAGATACTTATTGATGCATTTTAAGTCTTTTGTTAGCTATAGTCTTTAGTCATTTTAGTACATTGAGAACTAATCTCCAAGTCTGTCAGTCCCATTTTGCATTACAAATCATTTGTAGTTTTATAACTGTCATTTCCAAGGACATCTGGAAAAGATGGATTTATGAAAGGTTATCATGCATTCTAAGGAGGCCGGGAATTAGCATGACTTTGTAAAGGTTCTTGTAAATTGAGCAGCAGCCATCACTGGCGATAAGCTGTTTTCTGCTCTAGTCAAGTATCTTTATTTAAATATTAAGGAAGAGGTATGACCTTTGGCCTCAAAGATCACTATGATACAGCAATAGCACAATCTATTAGCTGTCAATGAAGTATTATGGCCCTGGCTCTCTCAAGACACCTATTTGTGGACAGTGTTATAATAACCCTTCCATTAGGCATCCCCAAGGCAAATAACCTTGGCTTTAACAGAGTCAGTTTAAAATTCCTTGGAGTAACATTAAGAGAATATCTGGTTTGTGTCAGTTTAGGATCAACTACCAGCATTAGCCCCCTTCTGTAAATTGTAAGTAGCTGTGGATTTATTAGAATTATTTTATACATGCCCACAGGTAAATATTAAATACAAAGGATGTGAAAACTCATATTACTTTCTAGTTCCTACATGGAATATATATAGATATATAGATTAACGGACACCTGACAGGTTCAAGCATTTTAAAACAGGATCCATTTTCTACTGTATACATTTCATTTCTTTTGTTGATGGAAATTACACAGTGCCATTGGAATTAAATNAAAACAGTAAATGTGATAAAAGGTAGTCTAGATAGCATTCTGATGGGTTGGTATGTTGTCCTATATAAATAGTTAGGTACAGGTACAATAAGATTAGGGGACTATCTAAAAAGCCGAGAAATTTTCACATGCTGTGACTTGTTTGTCTCCACTGCATTTTCTGCTCTTCAGGTATCAGTATGCTTAATACTCAAAGTTAAGTCCAAGATCAAGTATTTTTAAACTTGTAGGATGTTCAGAACAAGTCTTTCCTTCAGGTGTCTTATGTTGTTTAGAGAAAATAAATCTGATTATGCTCCCTTAATATCAGTTGAACTACTTCCAGGAGTTTCCTTACACATATAAAACCAGCTAAGGTTGTTTTCTGCACCTTCTGCAAGAGAACAGCTCTAAAGCCACCTTCCTTCAGAGGTAACAATCAAGGTCATACTCCATTTAAATACTTTGAAAAATCAGAGGTATCTGCAAGTATTAAAAATAAACTACTAAAAATCCTATTAACACTTCAAGTATTTTGGCCAGTATACTGGTCATAGTGTTTCTTCTGAATCCAGCTTTACTATGTTATATAAATGGCTTTTGTTGCTGAAACACAGCAAGCAATTGAATTGAATGTTGTGTAATCTGAAGTTCTTTAGCTGGTTCTGCAAGTACAGCTTCTATACAACTTAATTTTCTGTTGATTTTTAGCAGTAGTGGATCATTCCTCAGGCAGGAATAAAAGCATTTGTGTGATGGGAAACTACATGAGCTGTCCCTCAGCGAGGTTCAGTGCCTCCACTCTGCCTCCCTGTCCCCAGAAGGGCTTTGATGGAGCCAAGACAGTGATGGATCCCCTCCAGCCACTGCCCCCAGGACTCCTCTGCTCAAGGAAGGTTTACTCATTGCAGAGGAAAAAAGCACCTGAATTAAAATAACTCAGTGCTAAATCGGCCCGTTCTCCCTGCATAGTTTTGAAGAGTCCCCTTTCCACCCCCTCACCACCCGCAGTTCTTGACCTCCTTAGAGGGTTTTATAGGAGGAAGACGAACAAAGGGAAGAAAAGCTGTGGAGGCAATAGTCTACTCTGCTGTGATCCACCTCCTAATGGACGCGTTGGGATTTATCCCCTTGCCTAACGAAGGCAGAAGAGACTTCTACCTGGGTCATGACAGGAAATATTCAAAACTCCAGTGCAGATTCATGTTACAGCCAAGAGTATTTGGCTCTTGTGCAAATGCCATCACTACCCTGGGCAACATGGGCATCAGGACCAATCTTTTCAGCTGGGCAGCAGGCCCTGCCATGGCAGCCAGCCTTTGACAAGAGAAAGAAGCTCCTAAATCAGACTGGACAATGCCAAAATTTTGCAGCAATTATTTTGGCCCCGACACTCTCAGAGTTAGAAGCTGTGGGTCCAAAAACTACAGCACAGGGAAAGATGTGCTGTACTTGTGATCTTGACAAGCTTATTTCAAACCAGTGCTAGTAAATTCCACATAGTTTCAAAGCAAACAATTAAGTTGAAGATTACAGCAGTTGTTTTCAAGTGTTCAGTTCTCACATATTGCACACTGTGAAGGCAATATTCGCTGTCAATAAAGGGCACTTGACTTCTGGTTCATTCTCCCTTTAGCACTCCTCTTACAGTGATATTGAATACAAAGCCATTTTCTTTCATAGGGCAATACATGGCAGAATCTAGGATGTAATTTAAGGGGCTCTACTGATATAATAAATTACAAGAAGTCTGCTGAAGCAGTTTATGAATGGCAGTAAAAACCTGAAAGTGAATTACATCATTAGAATCTTGCACCACATACATGTATTATTATTTATAATACAGACCTGAGTATCCCTATATTTTATGGGCAAGGAAGATGCCATAGGACCTTATGCTAAATAAGAATAGGACTTCCACAGCTTCTTGCTAACAGATGTTTTCAAATAATGGAATAGAAAAGCAACGTTTATGAAGTTACTTCCTAAAGGAGGAAAGGAACCTGGTTCTCTAAGCCTGGAGAAGTGCAGTACCACTGCCATGCCTTCTACAAGATCAGTTCGTTGTGCCACTCCCTGAGTAACATCTTTGCTTCACGTACCAGAATTTAATTTGAGCAGAACACTGCAGATCCTAATTATTTCAACACACAGAATTTGTGCCTATATTACAGATTAGATACATAAATCTGTTTTGGACAATAGCTGTCAATCAGATCACAGTCTTTGTGCTTTTAAAATGTCTGGCTGCTACCAGGGTCTAGTACAAGCACTTTAAAAATATAGTTACGCAAAGACAGAAAAAATAACAAGAAAGATGTAGTCTCATAGAAACAATCTGTGAACAGTCCCAAATCACTTGCTCTCAGTTCACTTAAGAATTTAGTTTCCCAAAACAAAGTAATGCATGGCCTGTATTGAGACTCCAGACATCTGCTGCGGAAAGCGGACTTTGAAGGGAAAACATCACATAGGCACATTTTTTGCAAATATTTTAATGTGAAATGTACTTACTTCTCTGCCTTGCTACACTGGCAAAACAGGACACGAGCCTGATAGCTGCAGTAATAAACATATTTTTGGAGACTTATTAAGGAAGTCCCCAGCAAAGCCAACAACCAGCCCCCTAATGTAAAGTCTGCTCCCACCAGCAAGGTTATCAAGAACAAGCCATGGACAACTCCTGGTACTGCTGACAGTGCCTGGAGTCAGCAACAATCCCATTTGGAATTTCACAGGCCTAAGGGAACCAAACATCTGTTTATCACTGGATTTCAATACACCGAGCACCAAAACTAAGTTCCTCTGAAATGGCAAGCCTTGAAGGGCAAATAAGTTTATTTTATTTCCACACTTGGTAATACTGTGGATCAAGATATGTAAAAAGTCATTTCTGGTATTTTAAATAATCATATAATTACTTATAACCAGCAGTGCACTGACACTGTTTCACAACTACTAACCTGTTAAACCACTAAATGATCTGACAAGTTCAGCTGAGGCTGCAGCTGGAGCAGCTGATGTTCCTCACACTTGCACCAGCCATTGGAGGAGGAAGAGCAGCAAGGAAAGGGGGCAAGAATATTTGTGCTTTATCCTCTCAAATTTGTCACAGTTTCAAAATGTGGGTGAGAAGAGGTTCTCATAACTTACCCAACTGGAAGCTGCAAACACCCTGAAATAAGCTCCTTTCTTTTCCTGTGGGAAGGGACAGGCTCTACCAGAGTCCAGCCTTGTACTCCCCTGCCATCTTTTTAGGCTGACATTTGCCTTTGGGAGAGATCTTGCTTCAGATGCAACAGATCCATTTGTGACATTTGGGATCAATAATGTACCTTCTTTTGTTTCCCATGCTTCTCAACCTCAGTTGTTTCAGGCTTTTTTTTTCTTCACTTGCCCAAAGGATGCTTTACCCACTGCAAAACAGCAGGTCAAATTTAGTGCAATTTAGAGAGTAAATTCCCAAGTGGACACAATTCCCCTTGAGTGATTATTGCAGAAGCTGGTTCTCTGGACCGTGTTTACGGTTGACCATGCTTACTTTACTTTTCAGTAAGACAAAATTGCTTCATGTAGGTTTGTTTTTATAGCAAGCTGGCTGTGTACATTAGCTGTCCTGCAACAGAAACTGTTTTCCAATGGAAATGATGGAATGGTACTTCTGCAACGACTTTGGGTATTCACTTTACTTTCCTAATGGCTCTGTAGCCATGCAGGATTTTTTCTTGGTGAGGTTATTCCCCCTAATGATGAAGAAAGCTGCCCGTGCTGCAGATTAACTAGTTGATAAAAAGATATTAAGAATTTTTAATATTATTGTCTTATGTTTTAAAAACATGCCTTTCCTTTAAATCGGCCTGCTCCTGGGAGAGTACGTAAAATACTTAGCTAGCAGATTTTTTCCAAATTCCGTATATTAAAATAAAATAATTTGAAATCATTTGGTAACTGAAGGCAAGTCCATTACAAATAAATACAATGTACAAATGTGTATTCATGTAAAATGTTTAAAAAAATTCCTAAAACTCCTCTTAACCATCATTCACAAAATTAATGTTCTCACAAGGTTTGTGATAGGGAGGGCTCTTGGCCTGCACTGGGCTTTGGCTACTCTCTTGTTCAAACCCACATCAGGCTTCAAGGATGGAAGCCTGGGAGCTCTGCTAAGGAGCTCAAGTGCATTGCCAAATCCTTGCTTGCTGTCATGGGCAACCAGATTGTGTAACCTCTATTTTGTACATATGGGTTTTGAACCTGTTAGGTGTTAGCAGAGTTGCAAGGTGACCCCACTCTGGATTTGAGGCAGAATGATTAGGAGACCCATGCCAAGCTCCAAAGAAGAAATCAGGTAGAAATTGAAGCTGGGAAGAGGTGTCCCTTCCTGGAGAGATGAGCAGACAGGGCTAACCACTAGAGGCTTTGGTCATTTGACTCTGCCAGCAGTGGGACTGGTTGCATTCCTGGGGTATTGCTGTTTAGGGTACACAAATGTTACATGCTTGAACTCCAGAGGCCTCATAGAGAAAGTAAATTTTAATCCAAGGAGTATGTTTTTTAAGTGTCAAAGCTCTTTGGGGGAGCCATCGTTTTTTGAATGGTTCCTCTTTTGCAAACACAGCACCCACCCAGGAGCGTTTATGTTTTGATTCTAGAAAATTAGTAGACATACTATCACTTGAATCAAGGAACTTCACAGAAGACACTGTTTGTTGCCTCTTTTCACAAAGACAGAAGTTTCCAACATTGATGTATCTGCTAATTGCAACAATCTGTGATGTAGCTTTCCAAATAACCTAGTACCAAAAAAATATAAGTGGAAAAACAAAAAACAAAAAACACCATCTTAAATCCCACCTAGAAATCAAAGGGAAAAAGAGCTAGGATCTATGCGCTGATGCAAGGACCGCTAGGTTTTCCAGGAAAGTAAGAAGATTAGGATAACTGGCCATCCAAATCTCCTGAGATCTACCCTGTTACACTGCTGTAAAATAGGAGAGTACAAATGAGAGTTATGAAATTTTCTGAGGAAACTACATGGCAGGTAGGGATGCCAACATACTAGAGTGCATGGATGAAATGAATGTAGCCATGATCTTAGCACTAAGTACATTTATTTAGGTAAGGGGATTTTATTTTTGGGGAAAAAAAAGAAGTTTGGGAGGGAATCAAGACACCATATCTCACTGACATTTAAAAAAAAAATAATCAGTTATTTCTTATGATTTGGGGCATTTCCCCTTTTTATACAAAGTGTTGTCTATCAAACTCATAAGTATATGAATCTCTTTGACTGTACTATTGTTCAATCTGCCTGTTCATAACTCAGCCTCTTATTCCATTATAATGCTTGAATGATTCACATGCAATGTTTCCAATCCACTTTTCCTATCTTGTGAAACTTTTTAACGAAATGTTAGCATTTGCAGGCACCAGATGTTTTGACATAAGGAGAAGCAATATGTAAATTTTAATCCATGCTAGGAACAATAGCCTGGAGGCAACTTTTTCTTATTACATGAATCATATACTTAACCACAATGTGGTGGATTATATCAAAATCGTCACCACCCTGAATATAGAACATTTGTCTTGTGGTTGCCAATTAATGAAACTGATATATATTTAACTTGATGGGTACCAGTGATTTAACCAATAAGCCTTGGCATACTTCACTGCTGCAGCCTCCTTTATAATTAGACTTTTGGTCTGATTATTATCACAACTTCATACATTTCCCTCTAATCTCCCATTGGTTGTCAGTACGAATGATGCTGACATTAATTCTGTTTGTCTGTCAATTGCAAATATCACTACTTTTAATCAAGCAGCACATCACAGTGCTTTTCTAATCTCTGAAGTAACTTCTGATTTTATTTTCTGTTTATTTAATCGTTAAGCGTGTGAGTCTGCAACAGGCTGAGCATTGCCTTTCTTCAAAGTGAGCTGAGGGCACTCAGTCCCTCACAAAGGAGCTGGGTACCTTTTATGATCAAATCCTAAGTGCATAATAAATATGTAAAAAAGCAAAGCTTCTTTCCACGACTAATCACTGAACTTTAAATAATATTTATAATAATATTCTGGTTTAGTACTGATAGGGGTGTCTTAATGATTTGATGAAATAAAGAGCCTGAAGAAAAACTTTATTACAAATACAGTGTTTATCTGATGTACACAAACAATGAGCAGTATTTTACAGGAAACAATGAACTATTACAAAACTACCATTGAAATATATATTGCTACTCAACAACTTTTGCATCATTTCATGCACAGAAAGCACCAAATGTCTCCTAAAGAAAGCAGCCCTTTTGATATTAGGAATTCAAAATGCAATCTGAATCCTTACTTAATTCATTAAGTAAGAGTATCTTTTAGTGCCAAATGGTACCTAATTATCAGCTTTAAAAAAAAAAAAAATGTTTTACATCTTAAAATACAATGTTCTGTTTATCCTAGATTGTCTGGGGAGCATCTAGTACATTAAAAGGTTTTTGTAGAGCTTCTTAGTGATTTAACTGATATCATCGTGCCTGCTAGCGATTTTGCAACATTCTGAAAACACTTTCCATAAATCAAAGCCTTAGCAGCAGGAATAAGCAGATGGCAGGAGACCATATTAAAGAATGTATCAATTATTTTTATTAATAGGAGGCTACTGGATCATGATGTATCATAATGGACTAAATGTTTAGCAGTTGTGAAGTGTTTTGTCTGTTAGGCTTCTCAGATGTTCTTCCTGGATGTTATTATATTGTCTTGTGACAGCATTCTTTGAGGGACTGGATAGTGAAGTTTCACAAGGGACATATAAAGAGATCTTTTAATTTCAATCCTTTACTTGTATTCATATAATAAACATAAAATACCAGCATGTATAAAATGTAATTTTAAAAAGATTGCATGTACAGTGTGTAATAAAGTACATTCTGTCTGCATACATTGACTTAGAAAACAAGATACTATATGCTTAACAATGAAAAATAGCAATTATTATAAAAATATTCTACAGTCTCATAATAGTAATGCAAATGCCTCTACTTATCTAAGAGACTTAACATAATTTTAAATTACAATAATTTTACATCTTCCATTCATATATACAGCCCTATTAAAGTCAAAAGGTATTATAATAACAACGTTCTTATTAAGATTAAATGACTGAATTATATTTAGTTATTTTACTGTGTAAAGCAACTGTGTTCCTGTTTGTTAAAACTGTTTGCACTTACTCTAGCTTTTCATACTATCCACACCATGTGTAATGAAATAATTTGTGTTTTTGTTCTTAGTATAGTATCTATATCCATTTCATTAAATAAACAGCATGTTAATCTTTCAACTCCCTTTCCTTTTCTGTAACTATCAGTTTGCTGTTTTGTGTAATCTGTAAGAATTTGTCCACCAGTTTTGAATAGCTGCTACTGAAAACAAGAAAGAACTCCTCATTTAGTACATCTCGATAAAAATAGCCAGTTCCCCCTCACCCCCTTCCCTGCTTGAGGTCGAGCTCTGTAAGTCTTTAAATTCTTTTCTAGGCCCAGAGCCACAGACATATTATGCATTTCTTTCAGGAGATTTCATTACACAGATCTCTACAGAAAATAGCTATAAAGTTTATTTCCTTACTTTTTAGTCCAACAGAACTCACATGGACAGCAAAGAAATTCTGCTTGAGGAAGGATGTCAGGATTTGTCCCTGTAGTTGTGAAATCCCTTTCCTCTGTAGAACCATGCTCTGCTCTGCTCTAACGGTCCTCTCAGTTTCACCACAGTCTCACCAAACCTGGGGTGGGCGAGGCAGTGCTTACTCTAGAAAGTCTGGGGTATGGTTACCAGCACACACATCTCCTAAATGCCTTCGGTGCCATCTATTTATCCCCAAAATGCCCTAGATTACTCCTTCTTGCACCCTGTATCACCACTTAATTCCAAGGCTGATGCTGTAATACAGGTTATAGGTATTAGCTAAAATAACGACTTCCTACTTAGAACAAACATAATGGTAGTAAAACAACACTGCCATAATATACACCTATAGGGATGAATATATTTAGTGTTTTGGGCAAGGTGGTTGGGTATACAGTATATTGCAAAAGGAGCATTCACTATCTTCTGTTAAGTTTCTCATGCAGGAAGATAACAAAAAAAGTCTAGTGCTTCAGACTGAAGTAATTGTCAGAAGAATGAAAATCAACTTTAAAAAATTTAATGGATGCGCTATAATGTTTTTTTAGAACAGTGCTTATAAAAGTGATGAAATTCAGGGTGTTATTTAAAGTCAATATAGTTCAGAAGTATGGGCTAACTCCCATGTAAAAGTTCAATGGGAAAATCATGTAATACATTCATATTTAATTTCTTTTTCTCCATTATGAGCAATCCACACTGGTGTATTTAAAACTAATGTAGTAGAAACTGCAGTACAAGGACAAATGGCATTTGATATCAACTGAATATCCCCTTCTTTTATCAGCTAAAATGGACGATATGCATCCTACACTTGACATAATGTGGGCATAAGTGTTACTTTTAATTCATCATATTTTGTATTCAGATGTCAATATTAGCTAGTCTTTGGCAAAACTATGACATAGTGGTTCTTCTTCCAATGAGCTTAATTTATAGAAGCACTCCAATTAAAATGTTCAGTTATTTTTGGTTAATACTCATTTGTCTTTCCAGTCTTTTCTTCTATGCTAAAAAACAATATTAAAAAAAATGACCAGACAACTGCTTGTTGTTGTTGTTGTTTTCAGCCAAGCAGTGGAAGCATATCTTAGCCTCTTGTGAGGGTCAGATGTGTGCTGGGCTGCCTGGGACTCCACACATGTCCAACAAGATCAGTTCTGCTCTGTTCAGCTTATATCCAAGTAGTTTGCACAGGTTCATATAAATCCTTGAGTTTCATAAAAACATAAATACTAGTTTGAAATTGAATACTCCATCATCTTTCATAGCCGCCTGGATACAATTTATTATGCCACTGCTAAGTCTCCAATTAAGAAACTATCATGACACTGTCTGGGCTGGTCAGGAATGGGCTATGGCCCTGGAGGAACTCAGATTTCACAAGGACTTTGAGGATGACCCAGGTACCAGTAACAGAAAAGGGAATAGGAAGAAACAATTGCTCTGTTCTTGGGGAATACATAAAATAAATCATACACACAAACAACAATCCATTTTAATCTCCTCTTAATATCTCCAATGCTGTGACACTTCCACGGTTAGAAGTAGGTTCATTGACAGTAAAATTAATACATACTTTTGAAACACATTTTGAATCATTAGAGAACTCCCTAAAGTGATCTTTTGGCTCTGGTTGAGGAAGAACTATGAAGGACCTGTGCCAGCTTATTTTCTCATGTATTAATATTACAATTAGAATGATTGCACTTAATGTCCTCCAGGAACATGCATCACTCTCCAGAATTTCACTATACATAGCAATGTTATGCCTTCTACCTGCCCTCTAACTACCAAGTCTTTCATCAAAACACGTTTTTTGAACACAGCCTCTTAGCAAGCAAGTAATGAGAAGCAGTGCATCACGTCAACACTTCTGAACATCCCCTCTTGTTTGAAAAATCTTCCTTTTGAGCTTTCCTGTAGTGAATTCAAGGCCAAATTTTAAACTAAATTATCTTTGTTTCAAGCATATGCAATGTGAATCTTGTAATTTCCCTCCACTTCCAAATGGATCAAAGATATGTGAACAGATAAAGTAGAGCCTCTTTGGAAAAACCTTGCTGTGCTGCCAAAAGAGACTGTAAGTGTCCAGAAACACACTGTTGTGTGTCTGAATTCTGACCTCTTCCACACAAAAAAGGACACAGTTTGAATACTTTTGGAGTAAGCAGCTGATATTACACTCTTACAGATAGTGCTTGTTTTAAATTGTGCTAATTGTAACACGGAGTATTTTTGTTGAGTCTCATACATCCAAATGTCTCAAAAAAAAATAGTCATATCTTTTGCTGTGTGAGTTCATCTGAGTCTCTGTCATTACATTAGTTTCCATTTTTCTTCGGTATCATTAAAACATATATGAAAAGTCTGTTCTTTTTCTACAAATGAAATTTTTAAAAAATGGAATTCCATGGAAAGCTTAATGGATTTTCTCCTTTTAAAGAGAAGCCTACGCAGTTTAAATTTCATGCTCACTGCACTTGTGCGAAAGTGTTACCATCCATTTTTTCAGATTTTAAAACCTGTAACATCTCTATAGTTCCCAGCTTAAATACTTCCCTGTTGCTTCACATCTTATAGAATGTTTAGTTATATAAAAAAGAGAAATTAAGAAATGACTAAAACTCATGTTGATAGCAGAGAATAGTGAATGCAGATTGAAGAGGGAGTTTCAATAGATTCTTGTAACATGGATATTTGTTTTGTTATAACCATTTTCATAGTGCTGTAAAAAGTCATGAAACAATAGTAAAAACTTTCCCAGTGAAGAAAGATTTGTGCAAATCTCAGCTGCGAAGAGAGGGTGTGAATTTGGGGCAAAGTGATATGAGTTCATGTCCATCTCAGTTTCCTGTGAAGTAAGGGCTGATTTAAACCCTTCTCATGTAGTAACTTACCTTCACAGTGGCTCTCCTTATTCATATTTAAAATAAGCACAAACACCATGCTTATGTTCAACTCAGTCTTTTAGCCAGTGATTGAGAGAAGTATGAGGCCCTTTCTGCTTTTATAAATCATCTCCATCATCTGTGCTAAAGCTGCTTCTCCTGCTGCTCTCCTTCGATGCGGCTGGGGATGTGGAGGACAAGAGTGGGTCTGTTCCAAACGGTGACACCGTGTCATCCAGTAAAATTTCTTCTAGCCGTTGCTCTTCTTTTAAAGCTGCACTGAAGGACAAATCCGTGAAGTGTGAAAGTGGATCAGAAAAGGCTGTAGATCCATCGCAAACCTCAGAATTTGGTCCATGTGCCAGAGGCACTTGTTGGGAGTAGTCTATGGAGTTCTCCTCTGCATAAGACTGTTGTTTGATGACCTGTGCAGCTAAATCGAAAGCACTGAGGGAAGACATGACTGGAAGGCCATGTGCACGTGCCTGGATCTCTAGTTCCTAACATTTCAGAAAAACAATTAGATAGTGACTTTAAAAGACAAAACAGTGGTTTCAAACCTATTGCAATAAGTATACAGATTGTACATGGGAATTAATTATACCTTTAGTCCATTTGTGAGATTATGTTTTAAAATATGACATTGCTAATCTATGATAATTTACCACTCAAGTGTTTTTCTTCCTATTACCCCTGCTGATGGTAAGCAACTGTCCTATTGGAACATAAAAGGTGTGACAGCCTCTCTAAAACCATTGCATACTGAGTGCAGTAAAACTGACAGAAAATCATTGCAACTTTCTAGTTTGTTATCCATGGTTATCCAGAGAAACAGACGATAGTTTTTTGGTTGATGCTTGTGGTGTACAGATATGTGTGCAAACAACCATATGTGAATGACTGATTTTATAGCTTTCTCTGTCTGTTTGTCTGTCTATCATCTTATCTTCATATATGTCTATATTTAAATCTTGCATTTCAGGCTACGAGGGGCCATATTTTGCTGCTTCATGTCACAAGCAGATACAACATGGCATATATACCCTAGGAAGTGTAATACATGAAATGGTTACAAATGGAAAATGACAATACTGAAGGGTATTTTGTGTCCGGTATTGATATTTGGCTGCAGGTACACTTTTGCTTCCTTTTTTTTTCTTTCTCTGTCTCTAATACTTACATAAAGAAATTGCTTGTACAAATACTTCATTAAGTTTCCATGTATTCCTTTATGTAAGGTCTAATTATCAAAGATATTTCCTAGAAATCTAAAAAATAACTCCTCTCCAATATACACAGCAGTAAATAGGGAAAGCCAATTCATTTATAACAGATGCCATTTGGTGAAAAGTGAAATAAATTAATAAAATTTGATGAGGGATAAGTACTGAGAAAGCTTTGTAGTTCATGGTGATGCTTTTATACAAACCTGAATTCGGAGTAGAAGTCTTCTGTTAGCATGTTCTAATTTCTTCTGCCTGTGTTCTAATTCTCTAGCTCTCTGTTGTTCTTTTTGTAGCCACTTGATGTACTCCACTGATGCTTTTAAAATAGTTCCTTTGTTCCAGCGCATATCACTGCAGAATGTAGAGATAACCTTTTCACAATTGTGCATGTCAGCAGAATTCATAAGAACTTACAAAATCTTTTACATTAATATGAAATAATGATTTACATGACTATTATTCACTCTTAGATATTATTGCTTCTGAATGGAAATTTTAATAGAATAGTTAAGAAGCCCTTATATAGTAAAATTAATCCCAGAATGAAAATAAGTGTCAAAAGAAAGTAATAAAGTGACTTTTTGTGGGAGAGCTAAATGCAATATCATGATTCTACCATTACAGTTTTTATATTTTTAGTGAAAATTGCTTTTATTATTAACTCTAAGATTAAAATCTATGTGCAGTATTTCTGCATTAATGAACTAGGAAATATACATTACTGAGGACTTAAGCCTAAATTTTTAAAGATCATTTTGAATATACTACTCCTTTTACCTGACTTACTAATGAGGTTGCTTTTATGCTAGTTGAGAAAAAAATGGTCTGTGCTGAATGCCACTCCTCATTGATGATAGACCAGACAATCACACTTTGGTAACCATAATGGCTATGGAATGACAAAAATTCCATTCAAAAATCTTGAAACAATATAAGCCAAGTTTAAATCCACAGCTACATGCAGACCCCCAACTGAAAATAAAGCCTTGTCCAAAAAAAAATAAAATTAAACATGTCCATCACTCAGGCAACTGTGGTCTAACTTCCAGTTTACAAGCAGTCTTACTAACAACAATACGTTTGTTCAGTTACATCAGTTCAAGAACTTTCATGTACCCATTTATTAATTTCCCATGTATTCCTTTATTGTCTCGGAACAAGGAAAAATTTGTTGAAAGTGTCTGATTTCTAATAAAGTTCAATATTTTATAGCACAGGATGGGCCCATAGCATTATGTATAGACAGAAGGGTTTATCCCATCTATCTTCTTCACTTCAAGGTGGCTTAGACCTAGCAGATTGATGGAGGTTCTGGTCCTATAAAGCAACCCTCAGAAGGAAAAAGCTATTAAAACCAGTAAGAATCTGAGGTAGGTAGTGACAAGTAACCACCTTAGTGTGGGTTTTTTTCTAGTACCCATTCTACATGGATATATTGATATGCTGGCACTCATAGAGTCAAAAAGGAACAGAAATTATACTCCAGTCAATCACCACTTTCCCTTATTCCTTGGTTGCTTTAGTTAATGAGACTTGCTTCTACTCACATGCTCACTTACGGTGAGTAAAACTCTGATCTGGAATGGATTTATTGCAGAAGTGTCTATATACTCTCATTTAGACATTCCCTGGTCAAAAATCTAAAGCAGAGGTGGGATTGGGAGCCACAAGCAGAACCTGTCTCCCTCATGACAGCTGAATCACCTCCTGGCAATCCCTCTGCCTCCTCCTTCTTATCTTTGTACTCCTTTCACAGGTGCGAGGACAGAATGTTTTCCTGCCAGCATCCCATGGCCTGATTCCCTCCTAGGAGAGGACTCTCTTCACATGTGGGATGCCTATGTTCAAACTGTAAATGTTAAGGAAGTTTTCAGTACACGTGATTAATTTCTGGACAAATCTTTGCCATCACCACACTATAATCTAGTTTTCCTTACACATCTTTGGAAAGTCAGGTAAAATAATGATAGGTTGCTATTTACACCTGAATTGCAGTGGAGTTTGAAAGGGAGCAAGGTACCTTTCTGTCTACAGCAGAGCACTCAATAAAAAGGGAGCACTGAAGTCAGGAGGACAACATTTCAAAATGGGAACCTCCACTGCCATCTCAGATATGAGCTATATGTGCTATATATAGCTCAGAATTACAGCAGGTTTTTGTTTAGTTTCAAGTGAAAATGACTGATTAAGGACATTTTCAAGGCAACTGTGAAAAGCAGTGCAGTAATAAGAGAACCTATAGCATAAACTCTGAAGAAACGCAATCTGCCTAGGCAAGGGGGCTCAGCTCCCGCTAGCATGTAATCAAGACAAAACTAAGCTAGTTTTGGACTGATGATCTGAACATAAAAATGTAGCACTATGAAATTAGAAATTAATCCATGACTGGCAAAATGGAAATGAATAAGATGTGTAACAGCAGGAGAAAAATATGCATATATCACATATTTGGCAAATATTTCATAATGATTGCACAATCAATTTCATGTCAGTTACAAAAAGTTATGAATTCAAAATCAATTCAGACAAAAATATATTTTGGTTAATTTTTCTGATTGACATAAAGATGCCATATATTCATGACCGCATTTGGAATCTTTTTGTCATGAAATGCATCCACGTTACACATAATTGACAACCTTTGTGATATTGCTTACTTTTAGTTCATGTTGACTTGATAGTTTGAGTTTTTACATATATGGTTATAATATTTTTTTCTCATAGGTTGAGTTAAGTCTTCACAGGAGGGCTAGTTCCTGAATTCAAACTGCCAGAGAGACAGATCTAGTAGGCTTCGGCGTAAAGGACATATGGATAGATATCTCTCTTGGTAATATTTAGAGATTTGACAGGCAAACCTATCATAGAGAACTAAGGTGAAAATGCTGTGGCAACTATTATCATTTAAGAGATTCTGTTATGTTATGTGTGTGTCTGTGCTCATATCCCATATACTTCCTACATCTCTACTTGTATATACATTTACTAGTTGGTGTCTTATTAGATGAGGAATGCTGAAGTTAAATCTTCCAACGTTTGAAGGCAAAGGATCAGCTGCTGACCTTGTTAGTGAAGATATCTTTCACTCCATGTTTCTCTGTTTCTACCAGTGTTTTCTTTTCAGAAAATACTGAAGATGTCAGTGCTGGTACTGCATCACAGACACTCTTCACCCCTTCTAGCCCAGAGCACCATACAGCGGTCACTGTACAGTGCCATGGAGAAACAGAAGCCTGTGCTGACGTCTAGGGTTGGAAGATCAGCAATACAGCTAGTGAAGATAAAGGCAAATGGGAGGAACAGCACACGGGACGTGCATGTATAGCAATAGCTCTGCTCAGTGGGCAGGTATGCAGATTCATCTATGACTGGAAGAAAAAAAAACACCTTGGCATTTGAGAATGCATTAAACCCAAGCACAGTAAGCACATAAGAAGAATTTAGATATTTTCTCACCTATTGCCACTGGCAGTTGTTAGTCATTTTGTCGGAAACAACTTTATAAAAACAGACAAAACAGTTGCATTTATAACTGTTTTGAACCTATGAAATTCCTATGAAATTCTGTACAGACCAACTAGTCTTTGGAGATGGCAGGAAACTGATTTTTTTTTTCATTTTACTCTTTCACTGTCTATAATTCCTGTCTTTTTATTCTCCCTTTTTATTTTATTGTATACATCTAAGTCTCCATCCTGTAAATACTGAAACACATGGGAAACTCTAAACATGAAACAAGTCAGTTGAGAACAGTAAGAAGTTTTGGAGATCTGGTCATTAGCAATGACCAGATTGGAAGATTGTGTCTTTGTGTGTGCATGTGGTACAATAATTGAAATTCTTAGGAAGATACACATGTGTTATCTAGTTTAATTAACAGCGGTCTACATGGAAAAGTAACAAATAAGTGAAAAATGCATTATGTTTTGTTAGTCTTCAAACCCTAACTTCTCCTAACTTTACAAGCTGAATCTCTCTGCAAGTCTCAAATGAAAACATTTAACTATCACCTAGGAGAGCTTATCATTTAGGAAAAAGAAACATAGCCATGAGACTGATCTTCAGCTCATTTCTATTTAGGCAACTTTGCTGATGTCAAAGGAGCTCCACTAGTTTGCACAAGCTGAACTCTTGTAAGCAGGATGAGATCATCTGGTCATCTAAGATTAAAATTAATTAACAAAAAACAGAGCTTGGGAGAGGGTGATAGTCACAGAGTCTGCCAGCAACAGAACAGTTACCAATAACAAATAAGTTTGTGAAGCTGAAACTATGTTTGCAGACTATTTCTTTCCCTGTTTCTGAGAAATTAGCTTTAAACTATGCTTGCTCAAAGAAATACTTTGAAGGACTTTGTACTTGTTTTGATGACCTACACAATTACAAAGTGTATTCTTCTGAAAGGAGCAGCAAGTTTCCATTTTATAATCACATGAGTGTACACAAGGTTTTCCTTTACAAGAAATGTTAAAAGGTTTGTCCACAGACAACAGTCAGAAGGTCAAGCACAGGCAGATGGGGAGAGCAGAGTGACAGCAACCCACTACTTCTGCCCAAATCCTCAGTGTTTCTCAGTATCCCGGCTCTGTAAACCAACTAGAACTCTGAAAGGAAAGATATTTTTTTTTCCTTAGGATGTCTGGCAATTCTTGTTGGCTACCATGAATCAGTCTTGCATAGGCATTTCTAGACTCTATCAAAACACGAAGCCCTATTAACCCACTTAAAACTGAGTTCTGAAAGGCTGAACACAAAGGAACCATGAATAGAAAGAAAGATATTTAAAGGAGCAGGTTATGAGGTTTTCAGCAAAATATGACTGGGTATTTGAGGCCTTTTTAAACTCTGTTTTTGAGTTATTCTGTATGACTGTTTTGCATTTCTGAATCATCTGCAACTTGGATATCTAAGCATTGAAAATTAAACAAAAGAGTCAAAGTTCTTTGCAAGTTCTACTTATCTCATTTTCTAATGCTGATGAAGTGAACTTAAAACACCCATTCATTTAAGCAATGTAATCCACACTTTTCATCATTAAATTAAAAAAAAAAGAAAGAAAGAACGAAAAGAATAGGGGTTTAAGCCAGTCAAAAGAAAGTCCCTGCGGAAGCTCTGCAGGAGCCAAACAAGTTCACTATATAACTAACAAAACAAAAGTGAAATAAAAACCCCACACACCACTTCTAAGAAATATAAATCATAAAAGGTTTCCAAATAGCATCAAAAATGTCCTTTTCTGTTCCTGAGTCTGAATGTAATCTTCTTGAAGCAAGCCATCTGGGACAGGCATGCTAACCACAATGGCTTAGTTATAGTAGTATTTGCTCTTCAATGCAAAGGTTGATTTGCTTCACTGTCATTAGTCCAAGCATCAGTAAGGTTTCTCCTTTTACAGCTAAGTTCCCACTATAAGAAGAATCTTCTAAAATCAATATATGAGGTGAAAATGCTATGTGTGATAAAATGTTACAGATAAAGTATTGTAAGAGATGATACATCTCTTTCTTTCAAAGAAGAAGAGGGCAGATTGGGGGCACAGTAAGGTGTTATGAAGGAAAAAGCAAGAACTGAGAGAGAGGGTAAGGACACTGAGTTGTGATTTGGCAACACAGGAAAATACCAGAAAGAAATAATAAATCTGATCTGCTTGACCAGCAAAACAATATGGCCTAATTAATGTACTTCCATCCTCAAATATATATATATATATATATATAAAATAAATAGTATGTTTACACTTCTTTGGATTAATTTAAGCTCACACCAAGCTATAGTAAAGTTCTGTTATAACCTACTTTCTCAAAATCATTTTCCACCTTTTGATGCCTGTGTTTTCTTAAGACAAAATTGAAAGCTTTTAAATTGGCCTATTTTCCAAAGGAGTACTGATTACCAGCATTTTGAAGATAGCGGGCAGAAGGTGACTCACTTAAGTTCACTCGGTGTTTTTGTAAACATGAGCCACTTCAGGGCTCAACTGTTGAACCCAACCTGGGTTTGCAGACTGAAATAGTAGAAGGTGATGTCTTCAGGATCCATACTTTAAACTCTTTTATCAGCTAACAACACCAAAATATGTGGGTAAAATCCATCATCCATTTACCAGAGCAAAATTACATGTCCAGATTTTTCATTTTAAGAAGATCTTAAGGGATTGTTCTAGATATTAATGTTTTGAATAAGCTTATAAACTAAAACTGAATCCAGACCAAAACATGTAACTGAAACACCTCTGTAAGCAATCAAAAATCACAACTGGAATTTGTACCCCATGTCCATTTCTAATTGCAGTGTAACTTGCTTCCATTATTGCTTTATAGCTGCAAACCAACAGTGCCATCCACTGTTTTTCTGAGAAATCTTTCAATTATTTGCCCAAATGGTCTTGAATACTGAACGACACACCAGCAAAATTAAAATTCTTCTACCAGTCTGTGTTTGCACCAGAACACACGTGGTCAAAACTTTATTTAGGTACTTAAAGAGCTTCTTATTTTAACTCAGCTGTAATACTTAATTCTATATTAATAACAGGAACTTGCCCATTTATCTAATCTTGGGTCGATGTTGTAGAAGGAGCTGAGTTTGTGATTTCTCTAAAATTGATGCAATATATCAACTTTCTCCCTGGTGATACCACTCCACATGGCTTACTATGCCAACCTTGTACTTATGTAAGTCTCACACAGTTTTCTATTGTTACAGAAATCCTTAATATAATCAAGAGTTTCTTAGTCCAAAGTGGGGGGAAGGAAAAAAAAAAAAAAGGCTGAAATATCAACAGAATTCATTTGAAGTATCATGCAGGTCTGTATTGACATGCAAATGATAAAGGCAAAATCTGTATAATCAATTTTATGCAAGTCACAATCATGCTAGTGCATGGTCTTAAAGCTTCCCTGAGTGACATGAGAAATCTAAGGCATTAAATATCACGCTGAATTGTTGTTGCTAATCCTGCAATAGGCTTTCCTGCCGAGATGGCTTTTTTCATATTGATGACAAATATAAGCTTTAAGAAAATGCAGGTATAGTTTAAGGAATACGCATTTTGTGTTCCTGTAAGTATATGCATTAGTATAAAATGCTATTATTATAGCAATTATAGCAATTATTATTTTTATCTTTGTATTTTAGACTGTTGTTTTTCCTGCACTGAGTGGTGGACTTCTGAAAATGCTCGGTCTACAGACTCAAGCTGATTTTATGTTTTCTTTAGGCAAAGGGCAGACAGTGACAACATGCATTTTGTTTTATTCCACTAGAGGGCCCATGGCAAGGGCTGAAAGTATCACTCCTTCCTTCTCTAGACACCACACAACTGCTCCCAGGGACAGAGACCAGGACTTGCTGTTACTTTCTTTTTTCTTCTTTTTGGTTTTGTTTGTGTCTGGGGTTTTTGTTTGTTTGTTTGTTTGCTTGTTTGTTTTTCCCTGCTGTGGCAGTCTCTCTTAAACACTCTGGACTTTCTTTCATTTTGTTATCCTTTCACATATGTTTTCCTAAGAGGCACCAACAATCTGTCAAAGATTTGTTACTTTAACAACCTGATCTAAGTCAGTGACCTGATTTGGCATCCCATTGCTCAATCCTATAGCCAGTATATTCAACTGTCTTTTTTTTCTTTCCCCCCACCCTGTATTTAGACTATAAACATTATTACAGGAAAGACTGTTGAACTCACGGATCATTAGACTTGGGGATGAGTGTGCCAAGCTCCTTGATTCGGTAATTAATATTATACCTCCTTCTTCTCTCAACTGTTAAAAAGAAACAGTTACTATTTTTATGGTGAAATATTCATGGAAAAGTTCAACGTAAAACATTTTAATTTGTTAAAAACAAGTCAGTCAATGTACAGAAAATTTCTTCCTAGAACAGAAATCCCAACGTGATCTCTTCCTGTCTGACTTACTCCATGATTAGTATCATCTCTGTATCTTACCCTGCCTGTAGGTTTTCCACCCATTTACGGCTAGACTCCCAGGGAACGAAATAGTCATGCGTCCTCTGAATGTGAGCTAATACTTGGGGGGTTTTTGGATGTTTATGTATACTATCTCCACCCTGCTCTCCCACAACAGAGTTTTCAGTTTACTGGATTTGATGATAACTTCAACAGGGGCACATCCAGTATTTTATATTTTGGCAGAACTCCTGCTACTGATCACAGTTTCACTATCTCTTATCAACTATTTTCAGTATTGCAAACCACAGAAAGAACACACCAGCAACCACATTCCTTCAGTGGAACTGAGGAAGACTGCATACCAGAAACACTTCATCCCCAGCACATTTTTTTCCTTCGACGATACAGTACAAGCGTATTTACAATAACTTTTAAAACACACAGTAAATGAAGAGAAAACGCATTTAAAAAATTGAAAAAACTTTTCTGTATTGTAAGTTTATGCTTTTCCTAAGACAAACTATGTATGGTATCTTTGCTTACTTGCAGTTTACTCAGAATGGAAAAAATGAAGATAAGCCTCTTAAAATTAGTTCTCTCTCTCCATGCTTTCAGTCCACTTCATCAGCATGGGACTGGAATCCAGACTGGAGTGTATGCCCCTTCTCTGTCACCTTCCTGCTTCCCACTTCACTAATTTAGGACAATTCTCCTCTGCTTCCTCACCCGTTTTTCTCCAGCTTTCATATGCAGAAACCTCACCTTCTCTAGTGGATAAGCCCAAAGGATATCTCATGGCTTTGGGAGATTTCTTATATAGAATTGTGATACAGAAAGTATACACAACGAGAACACAGTCCGACTGTGTCACTGCTGCTGAAGACCAACAGTGACATTCTACTGGTATGAACTCTCACTTTTTTCCACTCGCTTCTCATAATACTTTGATTCAATCCAAATCCCCTGAATTCAGGACGGGATTCAGCTTTGGTTCATCACTAGCTTTTCATTGAGACATTTCTGTTATCTTTTGCTTCTTGGAAGCTCTTATCTTGCTCTTGATATGATAATGACACTATATTTTGTCAGACTAAAGCTGACCCACGTAGGCCAGCCTAGAACATGGGCAGAAGGGATATACACTGGTCTCACCTGTGTATATGGATCATATAGCAAACAAAAATTATAGACTCTTAATTCTTTGTTTTAAAAAAAAAATAAACAAAAGAAAAAGAAAAAAAAAACATCCCAAACCCCTCAAAAATACATTTAGTAATGGATGAAACACTTCCCGTCACATGAAGAAGGGGTTCCATTTCTTAGCCCTAAATTCGTTTTCATGGTTTCGTCGAGTGTTTAACCTTTCAAAAAGGTCTTTTTCTCCAGTTCCTCTTAGGTATGAGGAGGTACAAGAATATTTATGCAAAATGCAGACCTAAATTCAACCCAAAACACGATTGTATAATTCTGATCAAATTCCAAAACCTGATTTTTCAAACCACCTCTAAAAAGTCTTGTACTTATAAAAGAGTAAATCCCACTAACAAAGCTTTTATGTGTAATACATTTATATGTCCAAGCCATCAGATAGTAGAGCCATCTCCAGGGAAACTTTGTACTCTGAAGTATACACCTGGAGCCAAACAAGAGGAGATGTTACATATCTGTGTGTTGTCATCCTGGCATACAATCTTCAGCTCAGCTGCCAGTGGTGAGGGACAGTTCTCAGCCACGTCTTCTGTGTTCAGGAGGGATTATTTCAGAGCCAAAATAGACAGTGGAGGCAACAGTAAGACCTGGTATCCCTAGTGTATGCTTGTTCCTGTCTCTCTTCTTCTCACATTTCCAGACAGCTCCCATCCATCACATTTCCTAGTTCAGCAAAAACTCCTCATTTTAGCCCAAACAAGAGAGGCAGCAGCTGCACTGGAACTTCCGAGAAGATGTGCTAGCAACAAGCATAAACATCTACAGGTTCTGCTTGTAATTCATAAAATCACATAGGCAGAAATAAGGATGACTTCTGGAAAGTCTAAGTAGTAGAAGGTTGTCCACAGTCGTTGGTAGCTTACTCTACCAGTGGGTACTTCCAGGTATGCAATTTCATGTTAGTAAAGTCATAAATCCCCTGAAGATTATGGAAAAGCCAGAGAACAAAGATGTAAATAAGAGAACAAAGATGTAAGGTGTAAATAGTGACTACTAAATAATTACTGATTTAGGCTTAAATTCACAGACTATTTCTGATGGGGAAGAAAAAAGTGGAAAGGAGAACAGGAAGATATAATTGATTTATTCAACAATATCCAAAGGGAATGCTTCAGACTTTTCGTTTCAAATTATTCTTTAGAGGGAAAAATTGCCTAATTTTATAGGCAATCTTCTTTCAACAATAAAAAAGATATAATTCTTTTTTTCTATTCTGGACAACCCAATTTTTTTTTTTTTTTGTAAGTTTAATGTTTAGATACTGAACTATGAATTTCACTATGTTCTAAGCCTAAACAGAGAATACTGTTCCCTTAGAACTGACATGATTAATGTCTGTATATGGCTGCACTGGTTTCCGCAAAGGGAAGAGAAGTGGATCCCAGCCTGCAGAGATTAGGGGGGTTGTGTATAAAAGCAGAGTCAGAGCATCATGTGTCTCTCTCAGTCCTGCCCTGATCTCCTTTTGTGACATATGATTTCCACAACTTTAAGTGCTTAACTGGCATTTGGGAGTTGTCTGATATCTTCTTTAAATACTTCTTTCCTTCCCATCACCCATAAAGATGTACAGCCTCTCATTCGGATGCTTCTGTAAGTAAGGTGTGAGGAGGCTGGATCTTTGCTGTTGTTTTTTTTTCTTATCAACTGCCTCCTTTCTTGTCTGTTTTGCACTGTAAAGACAATGTCAAATAAGATGGAATAGTGTAGGATACATGTACAACTGGAATAAAAATATAGGACTAGGAGATGATCTAGAAAGAAATTGATTAAAATATGCAAAGTGTTTTGAAAGAAAAAACGAGACAGAAAAGAATTTCATGGAAGAAAGCTGTATGGTTGGCTGTATTTACAGACTGGGTTCAATTTGATTACCATGGTAAGACGCTGATCTAGAAAAAGAATGGAGACATGGTAGTCAACGTATATTATTTCTGCATTCTCCTTACATTTCGTTTAATGAGATAGAAGATGAACATATACTTACTGAGATTGTGGTTATCCTTTTTTTGTCTCTCCTTTGCCATTGCTCGTGTATCTGCTTCTGACAGAAAGTAACATTTATTAAAATAGTCCTTAAGTTGCAATTCCAGTACTTCTTTCACCTTTTCAAAATGGCCTCTTGTCACAAAGTGCAGGCTCCTAGTCTTTTTACTTCATTACTCTTTTTATTATTAAACAAGATCATAAGCAAATCTATATTCTGCAAGTACTAAATTTTTGAGCAAGTCTGGCAGGTTGCTTAAGATTTCTTTATTGCACATTTTTTATTTAAGAACATAGAAATGCTACAGATGGGTAATTTTCTCTTATTTGCTGTATTTTAGATCAGGATAAAACTTACAATACACTAATGTGAATATGGATTTGTATATCCCATAATGCAAGAGTTAATCAGATTTGTAAGATATTGAACAAACTCACTGTTTCCTCTAAGTGACACTAATAAACTGTACATGGTTGTTAGCATTCTTTGGATTAATTGAATGTAACTTTTAAAGTTGTTAATCCACTAATATAGATTTACCTTGAATAGCCTTATTGTAAGCTTTTAAAAGAACCATTTATGTTACCCTGGAACAAATTTAATGGATGATAATTTATTTATACCATTGATCAGGAGCCAACATGTGGAAGAATCCACTGTGTTTCCTAAAATAATTAGCTTTATTAGAAGTGTGATGTTCATAAAAGCCACAGGGAAAGCATGGTTTCTGAATTGCTGAAGAGGAGAAAAGAAAGAAAATAATTCTCCTTGGTCATAGTTCTTTACCTTAAATGAAACTATAGACTTTAGATTTCTCAGGAAATTAATTATGGAGATTTATTTCATGGGCAAGATTTATAGAAGATTTAAAAGAAACATCATCACTCTTGAAATTAAAAAATACTAAAATCTCAGATTTCTTTTACCTGTGAGTTCCCTTTTTACTGGTAGATTAGCTGGGCAAGAAGCATTTGTGAGACCCATATTAGCTGGTGCCATTCCCTGGTCACTGTTATATATATCCAAAATGCTGCTAGATAGCTTGAGGGGTAGGGGTGGAAAGAAGAATAAGAAAAAAAAAATAATATTAAAATAAATTAAAGACTTAAAAGACTAGAAAAACATAAATAAAAAGGCTGCCTTTTTTGAATATGACCTGTTACTCTGTCGAAGGAACTGTGCATATGTGTCAAAAAGGAAAGTTTTCCATTATGTACTTTTAAGAAAAAATGAAAGTGAAGGGTCACAGTCAGCCACTGTTCCACAAGCATCTTTCTAAGTGCTCTTTGTGTCAGTTTCAGATGCAGAGTGATGGCAGGATATAGCCCCCAGTGTCTGGTTTTCAGGTATTTCTATACCATATTTTCCAATAACAGGATTATCAAAACTGCACTTCAGTCAAGAATTAGGTTGAAAGTAAAAATAACCTTGCTGGGTTTGACCTACTCCCCAGCGATTTTTTAGCTGCACCACTAAACTCCAAATTCATACTTCATACTGCACCTAGTTTAGCAGTACAAAGATTCAGTGACCCAGTTAGGCGCAATAGTTAAAATCAGAGTGGACAAAACATCAAAGAATATGTTTTAAGAAAGAAACCGTGCTGTTGTCAGTATAGACCAGATAACCTAATGGTTTAAACATGCATTACTCACATGATCATGTATACCATTATCCTCCTTGCCTTCCAAAATGTAATATAACATTATTTAAATAAAGCCATATAATGCAGTTAAAAAGAAGTAAGGTTAAAGTATGTTTCTATGGATTCCAGATAATTACAAATTCTTTACTTCAATCAATTTGCATACTTGACATAACTGTAAAATATGTAGAAGTTTAATAAAGAACAGTTCAGTATTTCTACGACCATCTGACCAATCTTTCAGTACTGATCATTATCTTTTATATATCTGTATGTTCATGTGAAAACAGATTTCCAAGGACAGTCCAAGTCCGGGTTCACAAAAAAGATTTACCTTCTTACTGCTTTTTAAGGAAATAAGAGCAATATTTTTTTTTTTTTCCATTTTATCATCCTTATAAAGGTTTGTTGCTTTTTTTTCTTTCTTTTAGGGTCAAGATACAAGGACTCAGATATTGAGTTTGGGTCCAGATGGGCAAGAAATAGAAAAAGAGGAAAAAAGGGGTGAAAAGTGTGGGGGAAAATTGTGAGTAAAACAACTGACCTGAGAGAAAAAAGAATGGAAGGAAATTAGGAGTTATTTAAGAAAATTGTTTTTCATAGACAAGAAAACATGTTTTTAAAGATCTGCCCTGCAGTCACGGATCCTGAAACACCCTGGAATTTTTCAGGCAGGTCACTGAAATACCAACCATAGGTCTGCTGGGAACCGGCTTTATTTTAGACTATGATCATTTTTCTTCTTGTAAAGAGCATGAGCTTCACTACAAATTATTTTGAATGGAGACACTTTCCCAATGACTTGCTTAGTGTGAAACTTTTCCGTGGCAGCGCTTGCTAAATTTTCCTATTAAATCTGAAACTGTAAATAGGGTGGTTTTTTTAAATAATGATTTTACTAGATTAGATAATCAGTTTACTTAATTATCTGAGAACCTAGTTTGTATTAAATTCTCCTAGCTGTGTAACCCACAATGAAATTAAGCAATCAGAAATCTTTCTGAATAAACATAAATAATATGCTCATATTTCCAGAGGTTTAGTAGTTAGGAGAACTGACAATTCTTAAATACCACTAGAAATAACAACACCAAGTCAGTTTTGAAAATCTCCTTACATATTTGATCTCTCAATGAAAATACTTTTTTAAAGAATGTTTGGAATTCAGTTGAGTATTACTCAAGAACAAGCTATGTTTAATATTCAGGATTTGAACACTAAGCGCATTCGCACGTTAAGCACCTTTGTTTCATTCCAGAGTGGTAAACTGACAAGTGTTATAGAATTCACTGCAGCTTGACCTTTGCATTTTCTTTTGTTCCAGGGATAGTATAACTATGTTAGAAAAGTGAACTGATTAGCTCTGGACACATATTTTATGACTTTCTACCATCATGAAAATGAGATCGAAATGATACGAAAACAGAATTTTCATGTTTAGTGCTGATATGAAAAAGGAGTCAGTGTGCTCCTACACTTGCTGCAGTGGACTTTAGATAAGGCTGTTATGTGGTTTAGGCTACTGTTTTTTGAAACACTAGGAAATAGTAACCACTTAAAATAATATAATCTAATAAATGAGAAATGCATATCTATCATTTTTTACATGTTTCACAGAGCTGTGTACATAAATTCCTAATTTTCATGAAACAAGTGGCAATTGATAAGATTATCATAGAATCATAGAATGGCTAGAGTTGGAAAGGACCTTAAAGATCATCAAGTTCCAACCCCCCTGCCATGGGCAGGGACACCTCTCCCTAGAGCAGGTTGCTCAAAGCCCCATCCAGCCTGGCCTTAAACACTTCCAGGGACAGCACATCCACAACTTCTCTGGGCAACCTGTTCCAGTGCCTCACCACCCTCACAAGAAAGAATTTCTTACTAATGTCTAATTTAAATCTCCCCTCTTCCAATTTAAAACCATTACCCCTTGTCCTCTCAATATCATTAATGAAAAAATCAGAACTAAACCTCAGTTTGAAACAAACGCACGAGATTCATCATTGATTACTTCTAATTTTCAAGGAGAAAATTGAAATTTCTATACTCTGTTCACAAAAATTCAAACAACATCCAGATCTAAGAGAAGAAGTCATGAATAGTTATGGTAATTACTTAGCTGGTAATGAAAAAATTATGCTAACACATGTGAAAGTTCAGAAGTGCATGAGGGTTCAAAAGAGAGTGAGGAAACCAAACTTAAAGTCAACGGTAGCCATTTCAGCTGAATTTGATTACACAGTTGATGAAGATCCTTCCATCTAACTCAGCTGCTGATGGCTGGAGTGGTAAGAGCTCACATGCCTCCTTCCATCAGCAGAACTGCTGGGACAGTGTCATCCCACACAGCCAGGGCTGCAGGCATTAGCCCATGGTCTATGTCTGGCTGCACTAATGATTTCATTGAGCAGTGAAAGGCATGAAATATTTTCCCCAATGTCCCATATCATCCTTGTTTTACACAGATGGTCTCCAGTGTTTTTCCGCTCATCATTTTGCAATTTTTATCAGTCATTAGGAAAGCAGAGTCATAACTCCCATGTGGAGATGATGAAAATGAAACCCAAACCCAAGTTATTCATCTACTGATGGCTACAATCCTATAACCTCACTAATCACAGTGATTCACATATGTGTTAATCACTAAGAGTGTCAAAATCAGTGTTCTGCCATGCCATTAAAGAGAAACTTTGATCTAATGTTAACTGTCCTAAATTATTCTCCAGAACTTGGACATCAGAGAATAACCCTATTCAACAACACTGTCACAGAGAGCCTACAAAATTCTCACTCATTTACCTATCTGAAAGCACTAATTTCTGGGCTGCAGAATCTGTCTTTCTGATTGAAACATTCACAGGTGTGAAAAATACTACCTTTTTTAACAATCCACAGGTAGGCTACTATTTGGCAATGGAGGAGTCTGTCATCATCTCACTCAGTGCACTGAAGGACTGGATAATAGAATAAACAGCTTACTCATCTGGTTGTAAAAAGGTTCTTTTCTTCATAGCAATATCTTATCCAGGCTTTGGTTGGCTGTGTCCCCTCAGCATTTGTCTGGGTGATTCTGCTCAGCACAAAAGCAGTTGTGCCAAATGCACTATCAACTCCCTGTGCGTTTAGTTAAAATCTGCAGAATATTGTAATGGCCACTGTGAAGGATAAGTGACTTCTTAGTGGATAGAGCCACTGATGGTCTCTCTTTGACACACTGTCTTCATTCTCAGTTAACCAGCACAGTGTTTTCACACTCAGAGTAGGGCAAAGTGGGTATAAAGCACCAGTAAATTAGACTACCTTTGACAGTTGCTTCGTTTCTACAGAAATGGTGACACATGGAAAAATCTGCTATGAACTAGTGTGGAAGGAGTAGCTCTCAATGTCAGGATTTAGGAGAAGGAGAAGAAATAGAGGGCGATTAATCTAACTTGTCTTGGACACTTGGAATGAACTGAATCACCTCTCGTCCTTCTTCTTGACTCTAAAGACTGCCTGGGGTGGCTGTTGCAGGCTTTCCACATATACTTTCTCATGAAATTTCATTGTGCTCCTAATGTGAAAATTTCCAAATGATCTCTTATTTTAAAAATTACATAAGAACAGCAAAGCAAACCAGACTGGATTTTCCTTGGTAAATAATCACATTTCGATTATGAGGGAGTTTTAAAAATATAAAGTAAAAAAATGTAGCAAAGTATCCTGCTGAAATTCTCTGCCTGGATTTCCCCTGCATTGATATTAAGCATGAAAAATCCCAAGGAATTTCCTTGCTAATGTTACTAAACACTGAAAACAATCGTAAAATAGAAATTGGCCGATTTTGACACAATGTGAGGGAAGATAGGGGGTTTTGTGTCTGTCAAAGCAGGAAGCTCTTTAGAAGTTTAGGTGTCTGGGAAATAACTGTTTTTTAAGTTACAAAATTAAAATATACAGCACAATATATTATAGAAATTGTGTGTCAAACTACTTCCAGTTGTTTGGACATGCACTAAAACTCCATACGCCATAATGCAATTTATTTCTTACAAAGTCGTGTAAGCAGGGAAAGTTTTTTCAATGCTGAGGCTTCAAATAGCTTCCAGTTCTATATTACATGATAAATATATACGTTGACATAATCTTACAAAAATCCAATGCAATCTTACTAAAAGTACAAATCATTTGCAAGGCATAATTATACCATATGTGCACAATGATGATCTTACAATTATATAGCACTGTCAAATCTGATGAATCCCAAAGCACTTGAGAACTCCAGCTGATTGCACTACATCTAAAGCATCTTCTTGCCTTTGGTTTAGAGATGTGGAAATGCAGACATTTGGGTATGAAAATTCATAAGTCCCAGGAAATAATCTATTTATCCTGCAGGTATCATGAGCTATACTGGTTCACACTTGTGTTGTTCTAAGAAGTCCTGGGAAGTCACATAATTTTCAACCTTTCCATTCATGATACACATATTTATGTGTGTGTCTGAGAATTTAGATGCAAGTGGCTTGTAAGGGGTGAGCACACACATAGTAAAAATAGTGGTATATAATTAGCCATTTTTCCTGTTTCTAAAATGCAGCCAGCTTTGGACAAAAGATTAACAACCTTTAACACAGCAAATGGTTAAGTGGGAATAACCAGTGACAATGTGGTACAGGAAGAGAATAATACCATATCTAATTAAAACTGCAAGGAGAATTAAAGAAAGCAGACTGTAATTAACGAAGTTAGCATTTGGCAAGGACATTGGGGTTAACGTTCTTCCTTTTGTGTAAAGTGTCATGGGATCTTCAACGCATGTGTGCAAAGACTGGAACATGAGAATTTCCATTCACGGGGCTCAGTCCTGAAAGATGCTCAACTTTGAAGCTTAGACCAATTATAAAAGCAAACTTCAGCTAAAGTACCTGAGCGAGTGCCTGGCTTGAGCTCAGCAGCACCTTGCAGGAGCCTGTGACCTCGTGCTTGCTGGCAGCGTCCAAGACAAGGACTGTAAAGGCCTCATCCAGAGGAGCTTGTTATATTCAATACTTGGGTCTGAACTGCTTTGTGGGCAGGATTGTGTGGCAAATATTAAGGGTTTGTTACCCACATGGATGTCCAGCGATAGACAGCTGAGATTACAAATTGCAGTCTCTAATACAAAGTCATGTGGCTTTTTTTTTTAAAGGAAAATATTACTAAGCAGGAAATGCAGTATTCCAAATCCCATAGCATGGCAGCTATTGGTAAATATAATGAAATTTCAAGGAAGACTTAAACCAAATAGCATTTCCATGTCTTCTGGGAATAAAAAAGAAGGATTCTTAATATGATATTAAAATACATGGATAAGGGTTGTCTGTGTCTGTTCACTTGTAGTCCCTAGACAGCTCTATGTCACGATAGAATTCACTTACATGATCACATATTATTGAAATATTTTTCCATTTTGGCTAATCTTTCCATGGGGACTCTGTCACAGTAAGTGTTGCACAGCTAGAAAATAACAGCTCAGCCCTGCTCCAAAGTCAACTAGGTTTTTCTTAACTTAAAAATTCTGCTGAATGTGGTAATGCCCAGTCTAGACTCCGAGACTCTGGACTAGAAAGCATTTCCTGGATGTTAGGTCTATTTAACATATCATCATATAATCCATTTCATAGACCAATAGTGCTCTGTCTTAAAATCAATTAGGTTTCAAATCTCCAGAATTTTTATTTAGAGTGTTTTCCAAAAGTTGAATGATCACAAATTATTGTTAAAAAGCTTTCTTTTTCTTTCCATTCCTAGACAAATTTTATTTTGGTTTGGTATTCTTTTAGCATATAAAGTTCATTCTTTAACCTCCCCATGTGATTATTGTCAGTGACTATAGCTTGCTTAAGCCTTTGGCTTGCCAAGTTGAACAGGCCATGCCTCTATAGCCAGACTTCCTATGCTATGATTTGTCCTAATAGGCCTTTCTTTACTTTTCCTGCTTTTAATTAGTGTTTCTGATGGGTGGACACCTTTATTTGCCCACAACATCCTGAAAGTTTTGTAACCAGTGAATTCCACAGTGGATATTTCCTTGTGTCTCTTGGAAATCTCTCTCGTGATGGATCCTAAGATCATATTTATCTCCTTTTTACAGTCCCATCATTTTGATGGCTTATAGTCATCCTTTGAGCAACTAATGTAACCAGATCTTTCTCTGTCATCTCCAGTTAATGAGCTCTCAGCTTACTGCAGACATTCTCGTTATTAGTATTTAAATGAATGACCTTGCACTCAGTACTATTACATTCCTTCCATTTATACTATTCTGTCATCACAGTCATATAATTCTTCCTCTATGATATCCTCATCTTCCTTTGTATTGGCAACACATTCTACTTTTGCTGCCTCGGTAAATTTCATCAGCATAAGCGTATTTTTTGTACCAAGTTCACTAATGAAAATACTAAATAAACTGAGGTGTAGGATTGATTCTTGGAGCACTTCATTAGTATCCTCTCTTTTAACATAATCTTTATCATCTCTTCAACTTGTCCCTTAACCTGAAAAGAATCCTGGTCAGTTTCTTCTATAGGATCTGTACTGCAATTTACTACTATGCACTCATAAAAAGAAGGCTACAACCAACAAATCCCGGATATGCAGGACTAGCTAGAAAGACAGTAGCAAACAGATCTCCATACATCCAAAAGGATGTCACTGGTCATGGAAGCGACAGAGAGTATGTACAGAGCGGACACCTCACATGTTCTAGTTACCTAAAACAGCTAAATCCTAGGATAGCAAAAGCTTTTCACCAAAGATACCATTTCCCTTGAGGGACCTGGGAGCAGGCAGCAGGATGTACCGTGTTGTTTGTGGAGGCTTATTTCCAGCTACAATTTCTCCCAGGGTTTTAGTTCCCCAGCCATATCTACAAGCCCAAGTGTACAATCAGAAAATGTTCCCAGAAATAAAGAGGTCAGGACCAGGCTGCTTCTGCCCGAGCTCTTCATTCTGCCCAGGCTGGAAAAGCCTGTGAAAAAGAGGGTAAGTGGGAAGCAAGCTGCAGGAATAGTCCTGCTAGCAGAAACTTCTTTTGCTAGGATTTTTTCCAAGGTTAATAGCACAGACATGCAACTCACCAAGTGTGTCTACATGCCTGTATTTCCTGCAGTAATACAAGTATGGCATACATCCAGAGCAGCTGATGGGCAGTACAGACCATTCTGATGGTCATTGGTCCTATTACACATGGTCAGTGCCTGTATGTCACTTACAGACTTGGCAAACTCAAAAAACAGGGAAGCATAGCAAATACTGCTTTACTTATCACAAGAAGAAACTGTATAGATCCTGAGAGGTCCAGTACTATGTCTGCAAGAGAAAATTTCTTTTGGCGCTTAGTAAAAATTAGTACATTCACAGACTGCATCTAGACTAAAGTGCTCACATGTGAAATATTAGTACAATACTTTATTCTTGCCCACCCCTAAATATAACCCATTTAAATCATGTTCTCATGAACCTAATTGATAGCACCACTTCAGAGAACAGTTTTGTAAAATGAGGCTGCTTCTCCCTCTTAGTCACAAAAAATGTTAGCACCCATCCATTTCAATGTGGTTTTTGCTTATTCATTTTAATTAAAAAATCAAAGCAGAGATTTTACTAAGTTTTTATAGTAATATCATATGTGTCCCAAATGTAGAAATCTAGATTTGGTACTGTGTCCACAGTTCATTTTACATATCAAGTAAAATTCAGTTTGTTCAGTATTTGTACTACTGCTATGCAAAAAAAATAAAACCAACATACTTAATTCCTTGATGTTCCTTTCTTGTTCATTCAGGACAGGCAAATAAAATTATTTTGCAGTCTTTGAAGTTCAAAAATGAACTTCAAAATGCGTATAGAATTTGGTCAAATAGTGAGTTGATCAATAAGTGTATAACAACCCAAATGCATTTTCTAAATTGTAATAGTCAGTATTTGCAATTTTTGACAAGGGGAAAGCTGGGGTAATTCTTATATCTTCAATGCAAGATTGCATTGGAGATACAAGATACTTTCTTGTGTCTTCAGTGAATTGGGACTTTTCATCTAATTTGTGGGTATTGCAGACAGGATGAATAATCTTGTGGGTCAATAGAAGTCCTGTACTCAGAAGACTGGGGTTCAACATCTGGCTTTCTTTTTCAATTGCTGGATTGCTTGAAAAAAGGTGAGCAACAGAAGCTGGGATATCCTTTTTCTCTGTAAGGATATGTTTACACTGTAAACTATCAAAAAAGTTGTAGTATACTGTTTTCAAAGTCTAGAACAAGAAGATCCCATTCACAGCTAAATATTCCAGGTCTTTCTGTAATTGCAATGTAAAATACTTATATTTGAAAATAGATGATCTTTAGTAATAAAAATACCCAAATGTTCCACTTTGTCTTTTCATTACCTAAAGAGAACAGCAGAAAAGCAAGTGCTTCCCTTTTCAGACTTGTTTCCCTTAGAACAAATTGTATCTCCTTCTATATTTATCTTTAACATGGTTCATAATTACACACTCCTCAACCAGGGACTTAATGTTCAGATATATTATAATACATATTATATATTATGCATGAAAACTGGTTCATTTTTTATCTTCAAATAATGATCATCAAGCTGGTTCATTATTCATCAGAGAAAAATGAACTCTGTTCATATTTCCAGTTACAGTACATTCTTTCCCTGATCATATACACAGAAGTCCATTGGTTAGATAAATGTCTGATCAAATATGACCAAGCAAACGAAGTTTCTGGAGAATCAGCCTTTTGCTGGAGAGTTCTTTACTTTTAGTTATCATCTCCTAACTATATGTTTTTTATCTTTTGTTGGTTTTTCTGGTTACAAAGCTAACATAACAGACATGGACCAAAAATGAGGTGATGTCGTGATACTGTCATGATCCAACTAGCAGCTTGAAATCAAATGTCACAAGAATACTGTCCCACTAATCTCCAGGGCCTGAAACCTGAAGATGACAATAAAATGACAGCACCATTAGCTGTTTTACTAAGATTATTTCACTAGTAACACCAGCTGGTGTCATAATTCCTGCTTCCATCCAACAGCTTCTAGTTTTCTGGCTACGACCCTTAAATATATGTACCAAATAATTAAAATTCTTCTAAAAACAATGAACAAATGTCAGCACGAAAAACAAGAAAAGTGAAAAACTGAGGCTGAGGGACAAGTGAAGACTAGATTTTTCTTTTTTTCAGAATTAGAACATGGGACACTTTGTCTTAAATATAGATGCTATTATCTCTATTACAGGTATTTATACTACATATTTTATATATGTTATACACGTTATATTATATCCTCGTACATTCCACCTATCACCTAAGTATGTGAATACATTAAAGCAAGGTATTTAATCATTTCTGTTATCTAGTGTATTCAGATGGATTAACATGTCCCACACTTAGTTTTGTTTTGGTTGTAATCTGTAGTGGTTGATTTCAGATATATTCACAATCGTTTACCTATAAAAATGCATAGTAAACTACTGTAAACATACAGGAAAGGTCATAAAAGATCTTGGCTGATGGAGAAGGAGGTGCTAAGAAAAGCAACTTTATTTTTCAGGAGTTTATTTCTCAAAATGGTCTTCAAGAAATCTCTGTTTTCCAGTAGTTTTATATTTCAGTAAGAAGCTTGACTGTGCCTGGAAAGCAAAGTCAGTAGCCACCATTGCTGCCTCTGAGCTCACAAGTCTCATTCTACCTATGTCAACGTCATTGACAGAAATTCATAAAGTTTTAGTCCAGAAGTGATAATAACCTATATGTTACAGACCCAAGGAGCTTAATGTAGGCCTCTCTATTATCTGTCATCTACCACAGACTTCAGGTCCTGCATTGTTGCATACAAACAACACAAGACTTGCAGCAGAGGCTGTGCATTAGGGTTTTGGGGTAAGACAGAATCTGCCTGGAGGCCCCAAACTGCAGGAATTCATTTGCAGATCCTGAGTGCTCAGGAGCTTAGAATTAGCGAGAAATGCTCAGACATTGAAAAAATTTATTACCCCTCAATGGAAGCAAACTTCAATATGACAGCACATATTCAAAATCCTTTCCTTTGTCCACCAGTTCAGGAACTACTCCAAAATGCCAATCTTTTAAATTCTTAGACACTGAGAAAATTCAGGCTTCCTGTAGTGAAGAAGAGAGAAACCTCTGGTTTTATAGTCTTCATATGTATCTTTTGTTTTACTGTTGTCAAAGGCTGGAAATGCAACCGAATACAGATATTTACAGTGTAAATATGTATTTTAGTGAGTTCTTTAGAATTCCTTTGTATTCAAAGAGAGAAACATAGGTTTCTCTGGTGTTACTCATTTCATACTAAATGTTACATCTAAAATTAGTGAAACAAATTACGGGGTAGAGTTGGCCTCTTTATAGTTACAGGGACAAGAGTGAGGCATTCAGCTGCAGATGAGTGAACTAAATGTGAGTGAATTAGGTGAGGAAAATTCAACCTCATTTGTTGGCCTACCAGTTGATAATGAGGTAAGGTTAATCAGATGTTGATAAATCATTGATTTCTGTAAGAATAACAGAGCCTGGTTTTATATTTCTGCAATAAAATATCACTACCATGTTTCCTCAGGCCCAGCTATGTCTTTCCTGTGGTAATGAGGGATCACAGAAGCCAATACTGAAGTTAGTGTAATGCTAAAGAGCAGTAAAATTTGTTTATGGGTTCTTTCCAATATGCAGAGCCCACAAGGATTTTCAGGCATATGTAGTATATCTAAAAGAACAGGATATGCTATCAAAGCATATTCTTACTAAAAATAAGTGAACATATTAGGAGAATTAAAAAGATGTTTAATCTACCCTTTTCTCCTACCTCTGTTCAACATGTCTTAAACTCTGAGGAGAAGACCATGTTTGTAAGAGGTACTTATATGCAAACAACTATATATTGTAAATTAATACTTCCATGTATGTCTATTTACATTTCCAAAACAGAAAAACAAAGCGGAAAAAAGGAAATTTTCCTTCATTTCACAGGTATGAAAAATTTTACTCCAGCTGCATGAAGCCTGAGTCTTCTGGCTCCCTTCAAACAAAGACGTCTACCCTCAAATAGAGAAGGGTTATTAGACATTGTGCTGTAAGAGCGTTAGATACAGAGATGAGCTATTTCGGTATTTTTCACAGCTTTTGAGTGCTGCAACTACGTAAAAATGGACCACAGTTCTTCTCCTGACTCAAAGTACTCTATGCTCTATGTTATGAAGACCTTTTCCATAGCATGAGATAAATTGCAAACACCCATACCTGGTCTATTTGGAGTTTGTAGAGCATGCAGAAGAGCTATACACTGCCCATTTCATCCTTAGACTACTATATTGTGTGAAATACTGATAACAGACCTTCATCTGGCATCTGTATGACATTCAAAACAGCAGTGACAGTGATATCAGAAGACACCTCCAGCTGCAAAAAACAGACCTGAGCAGTTCTCAGCTTGTGCATGTCATTGTTAGTTCTCAGCAACTGAAAGACAATATTCCCTATCTAGCACCTTTATACTATTGAAGAAATACAAAGAAAATATTTGCTCACCAGTTTTATTTTTGAGGAGTCTATTATTTCCTCAATAGCTACCGACTGCTCTTTCTCCTTCATTTTTCTTTTTCCTTAAACTTGGAATGATACCAGGGAGTGCTAGACAGAAGTTTATACACTTAGGTGAACTTTGATTCTTCCTTGGACTTTAAGACTAATCTAGTGTAGAATGTGATTGACAAAGCAATTCTATTGATGTTATGCAGCCTTTTCAAGTTACCCAACTTAAGCAAATGAGGTTGTTAATGTTTACTCTGGTCCTTTCTCTAAAATGGTTTTGAACTTTAGCAAATTTTATCAACTTACAAAGGTTGCCAAATGACAACGGTGTTCACTAAATAAAAAATATGCATGATTATGCAGCAGGGGGCTGCCTAGATCAGCAATATTATATGCAACTCTTAATGGAAACCTGGTTTTACTTCATGACTGAATAATCACAGCAATTATTGAATAAAATACTTTGGAGGATACCTACTTTAATTTCTTTTCTCTGTAGGATTTCTGGGAACGGGACAGACAGCAGTTTTTGCAATCCATCCAGATGGTAACCATCAGTATTTGACAAATAATTAATACAAATACAAATTATTAATGCCATGATGAGAAACTGTGACCTCAAAGACCTTGTAATAGCAGTCAGATATTGCAGACAGGCTGCACTGTGCTTTTATCAATAAATAGTGTCTCCATGAAATCAAACACAGAGTTAACACATTTAATCAGAACTTTATACCAGCTGTAGTTAACAGGATCATAAAGATTAGAGAAGAAAAACATCTATCCTGTCCTGTCCTGATCTAACCTCTAGTCCATGTCTGCACAACACAAAGTTATTTCAAACATCGGAGGCGCAGAACAAATACAAGTGAGCTACAGGGCACTGAGGATTTTCTCCATAAGCTGTTTTCCTGCAAGAAGAATGGATTTGACTCCAAAAGTGGACTAGAAGCAGACTGCAGCTCACAATATTAGTGACACAGTGCACTGTGAAGGTATGAAATGAAGTGAGGCAGGTGAAATGGTGAAGCCCCAGAGGATGCCTCAAGAGATGACCTGTTCCAAGGCAAAAACTTTACACAGCACTCTTTGGACTACTGCCATTTCCCACACCTGGCTGGCTCACTGGCTTAGCCCTGACATTGGACATCTAGCAAAACTCCTTCCAGCATGCCCCGGTGCTTTTGCTTCCCCTCTCTGTTAGTGATGCCTCTCTTTTCCAGTCTTAACAGCCAGTCAGTTACAGAGGCCTTTTCATGATTCCACGAGAGGCCCCTTTATCTTACAGCCAGCCACATGAGCTCTTGGAGAGGGAGCAAAACAGATGTGAAAACTGAGAAGAATCTCCCTACACCTTCCTTTGTTACGTTGGTGGGCAACAGGGAGCTCCTTAGCATCTAGAGGACAGAAGTATCTGCTTTGGATTCAAAATTGTGCAGAGGTGGCCCAGCAAACAAACAAACCATGGCAAGTAGTACATTCTTTCATTTCACTCTTTCATTCTTTCTAACCCTTATTCAAAAATCAGAAGTACCAGAGTATCCACATCTGTGTTGTTCTGTTTCTTCCTACACCACCCAACCAGGACACGACTGACAATGAGATCTGTGGGATCTGCTGGCCCTTAGCTGTTGCTTCTAATCAAAACAAATAATAATAGATTATTGTCCAATAAAATGTTTTAGTGTTATTTAATTATTATCTCATTATCTAATAATTAAACTAAGTTTCAATTGAGGTGCAGCGCTATTTCATTAAAATGGTACAAACATCAATAATATTTATTTTGCTAATTCTGTTTTCTCGCAGCATACAAATACCACATATATCAGGTCAGATTCAGAGAAGAACTGAAGAAATTTGGTTGGATTCACAATAGACAAAAGTTACCAACAACAGATTCATTGTTTGTAACAGCTATAAATCTCTGAGACGATGTGAACTTCAAAGCATCAATGACACCATAATGATTTCTGTATGTAGTTAAAGATGTAGATGTTGGAGGAATTAATGCTGTTTCAAATCTTTAAGTACTTCTTTCCTTTAAAGCAAAGAATAATTTTGGAAAATGTTTTGCAGATTTTTTTTTAAAGAACTTGCTTTGAGAGCTATTTGTTCAAGCTATGCCTAGGACTACCAAGGATAGAGAATAATTCTTCAAATCAAACTTACGGTGCATTTATACATTTATAATAATAAATGTGGTGCTTTTTATTGGTTAAAACCCATTGCTTTCAGGAAATATTTCTGCTGGAAAGCTCATTTGGGGGAATAATTAAAGAAAACGCTTCTTAAATATTATGAATAAATCATCATAAAACATTTTTTCTTGTCTCTGTTCACCACTGGACACGGTAAAAAAACCAATGAAAATGTCTTCTGTGCCAAAGTTTTCTGTTTTCTCCCAAGCAATCCAAAAGGAACTGCTTCATTTTGTTTAGTCATTCTATACCCACTATTCTAATGGCAGTGAGCCCACCTTATTCAACAGATCACCAGTTGGGTCATTGTGGGGGATTTTTTGAAGTCCAGTTTTATGGTAGTACTCTGCCCCAAGCACTATTCAGCACTATTCCTTAGTTCCCACTACCAGCCATCTGATTGCTACAGAGCTTCTCTCCCTGGGCTTCTAAAGGCTCTTGTTTTCTTCTGCACCAGAACAAAAGACAACTTAGAATCCTTGGAAATGTGTGCAAAATCGAATTATTTTCTGATCTGTCCCAGCCAGCACGGTGCAAGAGAAGCCTGTGCCCTTGCAGAATATTAATATCCTCTCATTTTATTCTCATTCCAAGTCAGTCAATCTCCTAATGCTTTTGATGTAAGTTTTGGTAGACTGCATGTCAAGTAGAGGACATTATCCCAGTGCCTGTACAGTGATTATCTGGGCTACAGCAGTTATTTCTGAATGAAAGTACTGGTAAAATGCCAAATGTTTTCATAGAGATCACTGTTGTGCTTGCTAAATTACTGGTTTTTTCTGGTGAGTCCTAGGGCTGTATACATATATTAGCAAAACAAAACAACATTCAGTAACAAGTAGAAGGTCATGAGGTTATACACTATCAAATCCAACCCTGAAAAACACAGAGATTCTATTTTTTAACTCTGCTCTTTTCTGGTTTTCTTCACAGTGACTAATGCTCTCCACAACTCCCTTGATACAGCATGTTTCTTAAACTTCCCTTTTCCAGATATTAAAAGGATGTAGACCACAGCTTTTTAGAATTTGCCCTAAACTCTTAATCATGGTGTCATATATCCTTTACATTAACAGACCTGCACATCTACGTTTCCTATGTTCTGAGCGTTTGGAAGTTAATAAACTTTAAATTCATTACAGAATGCTGAATAGACTATGAGGATTTTGAATAAGAATGAAAATCTGATAAAAATTAAAAATGTTCACTTTTCAAATGTCTGACACCATATCTGACATGCATAACATTATTTAGCTCATACTCACTCACATATTCTTGGTTTTATTTTTTCAATGAGTTCTATAAGGTCAGGAAGAAACCTGTCGCTCCTAATATAATACTCGGAGAAGAAATTGATTTCTTACAATACAGATAAATATGTTGCTGACTGTTAATAAAGAGTTTCATAAAACTAAATTATTACGACAAGGGAAAGTGACTTTAAATTGGTGCCATCTTCAAGTTTTCTTTATTAAATCCTACCTTCTCTGTGGTGAAAAAACAATTTTCACCAAGTAACAGTTCGTAAGAATAGTTACGATTTGATTTCAGTTGTTTTCTGGACAAAGGTATAACTGAGTCAAAAATACTTTCAGAAGAATCAAGACCTCTTGCATAAAGGGAGGACCTCGTCTTATATTTTAACTCAACTTCTACTAAGATTAGGTTTCTACAATTAGCGTTCTGTTAAGAGCAGCAGAAACACAACCAGCGAATTCCCTACTTTGAGTGATTCTTAAGTTGCCATCTAAAACCAGAGTTATACAAAATTATGAATTTGAGGCCAAACACAATAAAAGTGAGACAATCCAGTCTTCAGAAGCTGTAATAATTTTAATGAGATGGAGGGATGTTCTTGTTTTCACTTCTCTGATTCTACTAATATATTACTGTAATTCATTAATTCAGGGTCAGACAATGAGCCTCTGAGCAATTATTCACATGAGTAGTCTCACAGACTTCAATGTCCTCATTTAATGTGCCATTAAAATGGTACATGGGTGCATCTAACTAAAGCAAACATTAATTCACTGCAACACACAACAGGTAGCACTGCAAAGTCTCTAATCTCAGGCACTCTCTATGAAGAAAAATGAAAAAAGAAAATAGCTTCATGAATTTGTCTTGTTGAAGAAGAGATTTTGCTGAAAAAAACCAAGCCTTTTACCATGTTCAGAAAAAAAGAGGAGACTCAGATTTTTTTCACAATTTGAGAGAGACAAATGTCCTTCATGTTGTGAGGACTCCAAAGCTGTACACAGTACTCCAGGTTGGGTCACACTTCTTTTGATGCAGCCCAGGAGATGATTTGCTTTCTGGGCTGTCAGGGCACATTGCCAGCTCATGTTGAGCTTCTCATCCACCAACACCCCCAAGTCCTTCTCCTCAGTGCTACTCTCCAGCCATTCTCCGCCCAATCTGTATTTGGGCTTGGGATTCTGAATCTACATTTGAGTACAGTCCCATCCCAGTTCCTCCTCTCAGGGGAATTAGATGTTCTCTTATTCTTGATCATGTTTTCTAGTCCAACAGTGTTGTAATGCATACATTTTTAACTCAAATAAACAAAATGTCATTACATTTAGTATGATGATGAAAAAAACTAGACCTAAAGAACATGTTTTCTACCTGCTTCTCTATCTTTCTCTATTGCACAGCTTATAAACAGAATTTTGCAGTTAGGTTTAGGATGTTGCTTGGAAAATGCCATGAACCTCTGAGTCACAAGTTAAACACCTGAAACCACCACCATCTGAACATTTCTTTCACATATTTTTGGAGTACACATTACCAATAGAGAAGACAGAAGAGACAGAGTTACTGCTTGATTGCTTCCACGGTGGCGCAGTTCGTATGCCTTGTTGAAGGCAGGCTCTGTTTTGCCATTGTATTACACACAGAGAATTGGAAGTATTTGGTTCCCTAGTTTACCCTGTAGCTTGGTGAATTCCCAAGAACAAATGAAAATCTAAATTCAATTATCTGGTCTACAAGCATTGCAGGAGTCTCAGGTCTTTACAAGTAAGATGCCACTCAGGCCTAAAAGTCACTGCGTATTTCCCTGCTTGTCAAGAATAGGGTTTTCAATACATTTTAGAGACATATGTCCTTCATGGCTGGAGATAAAGGCTAATGAGGATGGAATTAGCATAGATTAACATCATCCAGTTTTAAAAGGTGTTGAGGGAGTGTGAATCTAATCCAAACCCCAGAATTCATGCCTCTCATCACCATCCCACGGTACCACACCTGAAAGGATCCTCCCCTGCCTCATGTTAATTTGAGCCAAAATATTAATTCACTCCCCAGGGAGCATTTCTTTGCTATGCTCTGTACTGAGATATGTATAAATCAGGCTGACTTTATTAGTTCTGTAGCTCGTATGCAAATGCCAGGTATTCATGGAACTATTAATTGCCATTAACACTGGGCAACACAAAGGCATCGAGATCTTATCTCCTAATGTATTTTTGTAGCCAGTGATATTCTGTAGTCAGGAAAAGATGTTCCTCCAGTGGGTGACTAAAACCAAGCACCTAATTCTGTATTCTGAAATGAACTTTGTAGACTGTCAAAGCCTGTGAAAATCCTGTAGCCTTCGCCAGAGTGAAGTCTCCCTTTATCAGAACCCAATTTAACACTTTGAGCACAAAATCTGTGGAATAATATTCCCAAGATAAATCAGAGTTGAGCGAACAAAGAACATCCCTCCTAAGAAGTGTGTTTCATTATAGTTATTGATAGGTGTTATTTTCACAAATAATAATGTTCTACGCATTATTGTGTCCAGAAAAGGGGCATCCTTCCTCTCCAAATGTCTAACAAATATGGAAATGTATGTAAACTTTGTTAGTCCTCTGTCATTTCTTCACAAAAAGATACTACAAAATTACAACATTTTGTTACTCCTTATATCCATACTCCTGCATGGGAATTAGTACCTCCAATGGGTTATGCATAGGACCTGGTGATGGGCTAGAAGTCTAAATGCTATGCAGACCACTTAAAACAGCTGTGTCCCACCTCATCGGAACCCCTTCCTGTAATATGTCTTGACAAAAAGGTGAGCAACTGAAGAGAAAGGGGAGTAATTCACTGATAGAACTGCTTTGGCCTCTGAAGTGTGATGTATGCTTGAATCACCCAGTGAAATTCTGCTATAAACAGTAGGACAAAATTCCACAAAATACTTACAGTTCTTTGCATTAGTAGAGGAGTTTCAGAACAACCTATCCCTTCATCATTAAAACTTGATTCCATATTGATTATGTCTTCAATCACCTCTTCCATCTGATAAAATAATATTTTAAGATCAGTCATTACAAATAAAAATGGAAACAATATTATCCTGGAAATATAGAGCAAATAATCTTCAGTATTTATTACACCCATAAAACTGAATTTCAGACGTTTATATCTTAAAATTCAAATAATTCAAGCATTTTTACACAATATTCACATCTTTTACCTCTTGTGAAAATAGCTGTGGTTTCGCAAGTTACTTCTTTCCTGCCACACACCAGTCCATTCCCCTCTTTTTAATCGCTTATTGCAACACCAAGACCAGAGGACAGGAGTGCATTGCTAAGCTGTAGCCATGATCTATCACCTTTGTCAAATGTCTCATATCCACAGCGTATTGTTGCACGGATGCAGGAAGGCTGCGAGGAACCTGTGGTTCTGCAAGAGTGTGAGTCACTTGAGATGGGGCATTACACGCTGCTCTCAAGATTCAGCAGGCAGAGGTTTGTGTTGTGTTTGGCAGTACACTGGACGCTTGTCCAGCCAGCCGTCTGGTCCCACTTTTGTTCTAATTGGAATCAAAAGCTACTGAAACAGATGGAGGAGCTAATTAACTACTTGGGATGAAAGAGTGGATGCTTTGCAGACATGTAGGCAAGCACAGATTTGGACAATGTACAGCATGAGTTTCAAACGATAATTTTGGCCTGGTTCCATTCACAAAATAACTTTGGGAAAGATCTCATGATGAACCTGTCACATTTAACTCTACCATCAGCAGGAGCAGTTGTCTCATTCCCTGAGGCTTCTCAAGCAGCTTTTGGGAGCTGCTCGAAAAGCTGTAGCTGAAGGAAATATAGAGGGTCCTATGCAGTGAGAAAAAGTATCACACAGGCCAGGGAGCTTTCAACAGAGACTTCTGGGCTATGTGGCCCACCATGTCATACGTGCACTCCCCTCACTCTCCAAAAAACACACATGTTCCATGAGGAGTTGTGCCTAGACTTATTTAGGGAAGTGCTGTCTGGTCCAAAAGAATGTCAGGAAATGTCAACAATTATAAAATATGAATGAACCCAGCTCAGTGCACCAACCCACATGTTGGCTCTGTATTATTTGCTGATATACCTACAGCCCACTCTGAACTAGAGGGCACATCTGCAACCAGGAAGCTGCACTGTGCCGGTCATATCCTTGAGGCTCTGGAATGAGATTATCCAAAGTGTTGGACTGATGCCTACAAGAGCTTTGGCCTGTGTGAACTATCACTTTCCACAGTTGAAGAGAATAGTTTACAAGCAGCCATCTTGCTCTTGAGGACAGAGAGTGGTACTAGGGCAGGCACCAGTTGTTCCCAATTAGACACCCAAAGTACCTGAGAACTGTTCCAGCATGGGGCTCTTGCCAGCACTGAGGTGACCACAGAGGCCTCCACAAGTCCACAAGGGCCTTCTAAAACAATTTTTACAGACTAGTAGCTCCAGTAATCCATAAACCTGACATATAATGCCATTTGTCAATGCAGAAGGAAAAGAAGGGCTCCAGACGAGCTCTCCAGGAAATGTTGTTGGGTTTATTTTCTTCAGTTTCCTCACACTTAGCTGCATAATGTCCAAATGCTCAAATGGGCCACAGTGTACTTTCAAGATTCCTCTGTTCTGTTAAAGTCCAAGATATTATACAGTATCTCCTTTTCTTATTTCTGTAGGAATTCCCCCTTTACCTTATAAGAACTCTGTCTTGAAACCTACTGAAGTACTAAAGGCCATAATGATCTACATCTTCCACTGGCTGAGAATCTGACATTGTATAATAGCTGTACCTTTATTAAAATCGATGGTGGCACTAAAGTTAGCATATCTACACCAATTTACCCAAGATAACCCATATATAAATATATTGGCTCTCTGAAAAATGAATGATTCTTTCAGTTACATCTTTGAGTTAATCTGTATCTAACTTTGTTATGCAGCTAGGATAATACTTTTAGACAGAAATAGCTCTCGTCTGAAAAAAGAATTTTTGCATTGCAAAGTATATATTCAAAAAATGTACAGCAATATATGACACAGATAAAAAGATGCCACAGTACATTTTAACTGGCAGTAATTTAGAAGCTTGGTCATGCAACAAGCAATTCACAGACATGGAAGGGAATCACCCACGTAATCCAAAAGGACTCAGGGAGCAAGGTGCTGCAGCCGAAGGCCCCATGCAAGTAAAGAAAGTCATCTATTGCCCACTAACAATAAAGTGTGGCTCACATAGAGCTTTTGTAGAAGTACGCAAAGCCCATTTCCCCATTCCTTTCACCAGCCCAGCCCTACCGCATTTTCGTGTTCTCCTCCAAGGGCCAGCAGCTTCGTAACAGGGCTTTCTGGTGTCCCAATTTCGCTGACCGGAGGCATGTGTCCGTTTCTTAAAATAGAGGTCACTCCTGCAGGCTGGATTGTGTGGGAATGGGACAGGGAGAGCGTCTGGCTGGACAGCTTGGTATCGAGGGTCAGGTACTGCTTCACCTGGTGCCTCTGGCTTTGCTGTATGTGGTATCTAGACTGATTTTCCAAGTGTGTTTGTACCTGGGAAGGAATAGAAATAATTGCAAAGTTTCAGGTTACTGGTACCAGTATTTACCCATACGTTCACTCAAAAACCATCAAAACAATAGATACAGATTTAATAACACTTGGATATAATTATTATTAACCTTAAATCTTTTTCTTTTTTTCAGTTTTGCACCCTTACATTTTTCTTATTTGCACTATTTTCCCCTAACACAGTCGAATAAATCTTCTGAATAATTATCAAAGAAAAACAGAATTAGAAAAGATAGATAAGATCCTGCAAAAAGACCAGAAGTATGTTACATAATTTTCTCATTTAAGAGTGATCTCTCTTGAAGTCGCTTAGCATTACGATCAACTTTATATTTATATATGTATCCTAAATATATGTATTTGAAAGAGTAAATAAATGCATAAAGAAAAACATAATACAGCTCACTTCAGTTAATACCAACACCAGCAGACATTCACTCATACCTAAATGTATATTTGGCTCACCTTGTAATAAGTACAGTCAGTTAAATGAGGCATTGCTGCGCTTTCGAAGAAAAAACCACAACAACAAAACAACAAAAAATTATAGTCCAAATTATAGTCCTGGATGACTGTTCACTGTCCTCAAACTGCACAGGCTTCTTGAAGTGCCTCTTGAAGACAGATCACTTTTTGAATTGGTAGGACTTTATAAACTGAGTGGTCATGCCAAAATGGCTAATTGAGTAAGACTTTGGGCCATCCTTTGATTACAGAGATTGGCAGTTGCTACTTCAAACAGCTCCAGTTTCAGATCAATGTCACATTCCTGCAATTTAACCACCAGAGGAGCACTGCATACACAAACCTTACTGTCATTTCAGCCCTGTGGCTTTATCTTCTTCCTATGGCATGACTGGTCACAAATTTCTTGTAATAAATTTTTCCCAAGTGGCCTCTGTGCAAGTGTGATTAATATCTGTAAAATAACAGCAAGACTTGCTTTGCAACCCTTTTTTCTCAAAAAAAAAAAAAATAAAATTCAGTCATTTAAACAAACTTCTTTTTAATAACCCTAACATGCATAAGGAGAAATAAGTAGCCCATAATAGCAGGGGGGTTGCATTTAAATTAGCTCTGTTTTCATACAGTATTGCAGTACCTACTTAATTTTTAATCATGTTATAGTGACGTCTAGAATATTTTTTATTATGCTTCTTTAAACAAATTTCTAGACATATAGAAATATTAAGCCATGCAGTAATAAATATAATATTTTTTTAAAATGCAAGCCTTAAAGTCATTAAATAATATTCCATTAAAATATTGATACAAAATTTAAAATACACTGTTTGGATTTTCTGTGCACCCCATATAAGGTTTTAAAAATAACACATGTATTTTGGATTTTAAATCACGATGTGACTTATCTTAACTGAGATCATAGAATAGAATCATAGAATTGTCTAGTTTGGAAGGGATATTCAAGATCATCTAGTCCAACCATCAGCCTCACTCTGATGAAAACAGATCTTTGAGGTCTATTTTGAGAGTTAGTTAGTAGACATCTTTGTGTTTTAGAAAGTGCATAAAGTGTTGTTAATGTAAACTCTGATTTATCATGTGTAAGGATACATGTAAAAATATCCCAAGTCATTGGGATTCTTATGCATCTATTTACTCCTTTAGCTTCAATAAGACTTAAGCTCATATTGAAAGTCAGACACAAGCAATTTCTTAAATTAGAATCCAAATATGAAACCTACCGCATGGTTGTTTAACAAGAGCATTGATCATAGGTGAAATGCAATGTACTGACAGCAAGAAAATATGTCCCATTGTACGAGCAGAGCAGGGATTTGCTGTGCACATATGTTTTCTGCTGCTGTTTCAGAGACACCCACGGACACTTTGTGCTTGCACCTTTTTCACCCTTGCATTGCCTAATCAGATGGACATCTCTTTCCAGGAACGCAGAGCACTGCAATCAACAGCTCTGGAGACAGAGTTTCTTTGCGTCACATAAATGCGAGTGGGATCAATGCACAGGCTACAAATGCATCTGCTGCATTTCAGCCCAGGAAGTTTCCGTAATGAGCAAGGAGTTTTGTCTTAGAAATTCTACAGGTCTACCTGAAGCATGAAATCCAGAATATCAAATATCTTTGAATTAAATGGGAAACATAAGAAATTTGCAGTGCCCAAACTCTATACTACCTTGTTTTCAAGATTGATTTAAATAAGAATTTTTAATAGGAAAGTGGGTTCTACCAGAAGAAGATTGCTGAAAAGTGAAGGGCTTGTTTTTGGCTTTTTTCTGAAATTCAGAATGCTAGTGGCAGACTGAAATATCTGTGCAGCTGTATTTCACAGTGAACCACCTCAGGATCATCCCACCGGGGTGGAGAGTGATCTGTGAAAGACAATTTAGCTAACTTCTGACTAAGGAGCAAATTGAGTTTATCATCAGGAGTGTTTTGTTTTGTTTGGGTTTGTTGTTTGGGGTTTTTTTATATTCTTTCAGTGCTTATATTGTGTCAGTACCATCCTGGACTTCCCAAAGAGGAAGATATTTTAAAGCTTCACAGATGGGATCTGTTGTAACAGTTTTGCAAACCTCTCCATCCCCTTTACTGGGCCAGCTGCAGTCATTACAAAGCAGAACCATAGAGGCTAAAAAGAGATCTATGCCCTGATTTCCAAAAAAGTACCTGAAATTGCAATCTGACCATCTTCATATATGTAAATAAGTCTTAGAAGTCAATAATAATAAGAAGTAAAGCACTTTTGAAAGTCAATCCACTGTGTGAAGACAGAGCAGAGCTGGAATCCTACTTTTATAAACATACTATTAGTGTATAATAAATGGGAAAAAAACCTCATGCAATACCAAAGAAGTTCTAAGATTGTAAGTCAAGCTCTCAAAAATTAAAAATGGCTGTTAAAACTGCCCAAGCAACGTGTGAAATAGGAGCAGAAACTGAAAACTTAATAATTTTATGAAACCAGATGTTCACTGTCAAATACCAAATCTGATTTATTCTCCACTGAGATGCTGGATGACTTCTATCACCTTACATCAATAGTATTAAACTAAGTTTCAGTTTAGGTTTTCTGAAAGTTGTAGATGATGTAAACTCTTTAACTATTTCCATAATTACGAACATTAAACATTGACTTGACTTTGAGCTTCTTTCCAATGGTGTAAAAAGAATGGCTAAGCTCTGGCACAGGAGAGCCAGAGAGGCTGTGGAATCTGCACCCTTGGAGATTTTCAAAACTTGACTGGACAAGCCTCTGAGCACCCGAAGAAGCAAAAGAGAACTAGAAATAGGTAGAGAATTTTGAACTGCTGGTGTAAATATTGAAAGTTTGGATAATCATAATTAAGTTGGGGGAAAAAATGGTATCAGGTTAAGGGTTCAGTAAAAGAAATGCAAAAAACAAAAGAAGTGAAAGATCACTCCCACGCTCAAGTAATCCCACAGATAAAACAATCCAGATCGACATGTACTCAGATGCTTAGGGACCTTGACAATATGCATGTCTTAGATCCACCAGATAAGGTCTTTCCACAGAAAATTGGAAAAAAAAAACATATTTCTCAGAGTAGAAGCATCTTTATTTTGCCCAGTATTCCTAGTATGGTATCCTCCAGCAGTGTTGGGAGACTAATTTTCTAATTCTTCATCTTTGGAGGAGTTCACATAGTCTGTGAGAATATTTTGCCAGAGACTAAGTGAAATTTTAAGGTGAGGGTCTCTGAATCTTTCCAGTCTAGGAGTCCTTCCACACATAAATGGATGTTGATGCTGACACACCCTTTGCTGCCACAATAGTCTGAATACAGGGTTTTCTTCTTTTTTTGCCCTCGGAGTCAATCATTTGTTCAAAACAGATCAGCTTGAAAGGAAAACCCTAAGGTGGTTTTCAGGGTAGAGCACCCAAGAAGCAAGCTGATGGCTCTCTGGAACCTGGGTTCTCACCTCTGACACAAATTGTCTGCTCCCTCCTAGGCACCACTTTTGTCTATTATCTGATTTTACTAATCGTGGTGGAATTACAGCCTACTCAGAACCAGAAACAACAAGCACACAGGGAGCAAAAGCGTCCAGCCTGAGCTCAAATATTTTAATTCCACAAGACTGAAGCTAGAACAGAAATGAATGCTTTGAGATGGATTTTGTAATACAGAAAAGATCCCAATGCACATGTAACTGACTGTATCTATTTCTATTTTATATCTCACTGACAAGCCAGTTCTGAGAACAAGAACATAACAGCCTTTCAGAATTACAGTTGTATATTCAAACTTCTTCAATTCCTCTTTCTAATTTGAGTGCACGTTATCATGTTGTAAAACTATGGCAGAATTGTGTAACATCTTTTCCCACATTCACACTAGTAATTTTACTTTCATTTCTAAGACATTGCACAATGGCATAACTAGACCTTCAGTCGTTTATTTATATAAACTATTGGATTTCCACATTTGCTGATGAGATATTTTTTTTCCCATTAGTAAAAGAATACCTAGCATGCCAGAAGTAAGAAAGAGGGCATACTTAGGGGACGTGAAGGAGACATAGAACAATGTCAGTGATACTGCAGTAAGCAGCAGTGCTGCATCTCATATTGGTATTCCACTAAGGGCAAGCAGGTGATACCTGTACTCCCAGGCTGCTTAGCTCAACATCAGTCCTGGGAGAAATAATAGGAAAACTGGAAAGAGATTCAATTAATAAATTATTAAACGGTAGGAATATAATTAATGCTAGTCAACATAGTTCTATGCAAAATAAGCCTTGTCAAACAAATCTACTTCTGTTCTTTGATGAGATTTCAAGTTAGGTTGCCAAAGGTAACGATGTAGGTATAATACACTTCAACTTTTGTGTGCCTTTTGACTTAGTATCATTCAATATTCTAATTAAAAATATAGCACTACACAATATCAATAAAGCATGTTTTAACTGGATTAAGAATTGGGTAAAGGACATGCATAAGAAAGTAATCAGCAAAGGCTCAGCATCAGAAAGAGGGGCTCTTCAGTCTTGTACTACTCAACATCTCCCTCAGTGATTTGGGACTAATGAAAAATAAAACTGACTATAAAGAATAAAGATTTTTTAAAGTAGCGATTTCATTTAAAGAAAATGTGTTCCCAGTCAGCCGAATACACATCTGCATATGCTGGATAAAGAAAGATAGGATCCAACAATGGAAAAAACTGAACAGAGAAAACACTAGAAGCAACGAGTCTGTAAAGAATTTGGAGTGATAACAAACCAGCAACTCAGCAGGAGTGTCCAGGTGATGCTATAGCAAGAAAGGGGAAATGGCAAAAAGGAAGTAGTGAATAGGAGCCTGACTTTACTCTGCTTTTATTTATGGCTCAGGAGAGATAAATAATGGAATTCTCAAAATATTTCTTCTCTAAACATTTTTAAAATACTGTTGGAAAAGAATTGAAAGGATGCAGAAAAGAACTATGGAAGTAATTGAAGACCATGGAAAAGCGTGTTTCAATGTAAGTTTAAAGAAACTCAGCTATGTTCTTATTGTCAAATTGAAAATTGTGAGATTTGTGGGAGATGCTGAATGCGACAGAGCCTTTCAGCTAGCACAGAAAGCATGGCAAGAGCCACTGGCTACAAGCTGATGTTACACAAGCTCATATCGGAAATTATGTGAGTAAAGAGTGAAACACTCAAAAGGAAATGCTGTAACTGCTGTTTCCTTCAAACTAAGGGTCGATGGTTTTCTGGAAGAGATGCACTAGCCAAATCCAAGACATGTTTTTATCAAACACATTCTTGGACTCAAAGCTGAATACTAGGATAATAACTGAATGGAAAACAAAAGCCTGTGATTTTAGAGGAATTAGAAGGAATGGTCTAATAGCTCTTTCTGTGTTTAAATGTTATGGATTTTTAGATCTGAGAACTAGCTATTAGATTAGCAACTTTTTCTCTGATGAAAATTCAGTCTGAATTTAAAAATGTTTAAATCTCTGCTACAAAATAATATGCCTGAGTCTGGTCTAAATATACTGGACAGAACTCAGCAGACTTCATTACAGTTTGTCATTTATGTTGGATTTTAATTTGTAACAGTGTTTTTAATAGCTTTTGAAGTAAAATTTGTCACCCTGATGGGTTCACATGATTTATCATTAGTCCCGAACACAACACCTCTCTGAAACTGTTTGAGTTATGGGGCTTCATGTTCTTTTCAGTCACTGTGCCAGAAAATAAGCATCTAATTATGAACTTCTAAATTATTAAAATGTACTGTAAGTACCCAAAAAAGTCTAATTCCATTTTAAGATAAGAAACACAGACACAACACAGACTATTTTAGCTCTATTTCTGAGGAATTTCAAATGGATTTTGAGGGTCAGAAAAAAAACACTATTAGTGATTAAATAATCCTTTTAAAGTCTTATTACAAATTAACATCAGTTGTTTGTTTGTCCTACTCTTCCTATTAAACTTTTTGAGAAAAGTGTATTTGTGAAATTATTTCATAATAAAATGAAATTTCAATTTAACTTAGCAATTATGCACTTCTGCTCTATCTCAAAAACTATCACCAAATAATGTAGCTGTTCACTTTAATGTTTAGTTTATAAAAGCATGTGTGATTATGTCAATTAATAACTTAAACTAAACACAGTAATTAATTTTTAAATGGTAATATTTTTCTTATTGGAACTTTGATCTGACTAGATGAGACCTTCTCCATTAATATGCATGAAGAGAGAATACAAAGCAAAAGACATCCAGTCTGGCAACTCACAGCTGTGTTTAGTTGATGCTTTACAGTAGCTTTCAAGTTAAGAAAAAATTCTCATGTGACTCTAGTGCACTATTTTTCATCTTATTTAACCTTTGACATCATATTCATCAGGAATTTGTGAATGTTCTTTCAAGGGTGAAGATACTGAAGAAGAAACATTTTAAAGTTCTTTGACAAAGGCCATGTCTTCAACAATGACTACTGCTTCTGTATTTTAGTATCCCAATGACTAAAAATAGCTGATAATTATAAATGTGGGGTAGGACTGGAGCAATCAGAGATTCTACGTCACACTGGCAACCATTGTGAAAAGCAAGAGGAATGTGGGAGCAAAAGAACTGCAGAGCAAACTTTGCAGAAACCAGTGCTGGGTCCAGAAGCTTTCTCTGCACAGCGTAGGCAGCAGGACAGGGTTTGTCTCAGGGAGAGAAAGGCAGCAGAGCTCTCAGGGCTGTTGCTATTAGAGGCTGGATCTTACAGCTAGCCATTTCCTGTCAAATCCCTGTGCAAACGCAGGCATTTTGATTGCATTTCCCCATTGTGGTATTCTCTAGCACTCGCTGAGCACTGATGGAGCTCAGCCCTTTCAGGTATTCCTCTGTGCTAACCTCCTTGTGCAATCAGAAATGAGTTGGGGGAAGCCAACTACCTGCACTAAGCAGCTACAGAGATGTTATCAAAGTAAGCACTTCTATTTGCGCCAGTATACCTGAGACACTCTTGGCTTCTTAACTGAACTCCTGCAGTTAAGATACACACAGCTCTGGTGGCTCCTTATCCATCACCAGCTTGACTTCTGAAGAAAGGATCCCTAAGGTCTTGAGGTCAGCTTGTCATGTTTTAAAATAACAATGAGTCTCGATGACTTTGTGGTCTTCGTTGGCAGAAAAGACTCAAGTTTTTAACATTGCACTATAAAAACAGCCTATAAAGTTAAGTAAAGCAAACTACAGGAAGTATTTTTACAAAACTATCCCTTTGATTTAAGTTAGAATTCAAGCTGAAAATCTAAACTGCGAATAAAACCAACCACCACAGTTAATGGGCCACACAAGCGCAACAGTGGATGACAATCAAATTATGAAACCCTGGCTAATATCCTTACTTCGACTCTACACAGTGACCCTGTCCATGCTCTCATTGATTCATGAGATCTGTGAATATAATAAATTTTTACTGTTCCAGTTCCTCTTTATTGTTTGTGTTATTAAAGGACAGAGAATATGACTCTCATTTGAAGAATGGAAAGAAACTTTTTGTGTGGTTAGCTGCTTTTAAAGAGCAAAGTCTTGATACTTTTACTTAACTACTTGTCTCTGTCTTCAGAAGACATCCAAATTAGGTCAGTGAATAACATGCTATTAAATGGAGTAGAGGATATCACACTTGTATTGAAGGAAAAACTGTTTTGAATATAGAAAGTACAAGTTTTTGGGTTTTAGTTAAAAATTGTCTGGTAATGGACTTCCACATCTGCAGTTTATTTGGTCCTTGTAGAAGGAACAAAATAGCAGTATTAAAAGTTCATCTGTATTTGTCAGTGCAACAACTAACATAAAACCATAAAAAAATACAGTTATAGTTGGATGGGAAATCCATAACTGGAATGGTGCATTATACTCGGAGATTCAAAAATATCTGAAAAATATCATGCATCAAAAACAAATCTATGCCAAAATTTAAGATTCATATGGCATAGGAACCAGGAATAATGCAAATGCTTGGAGATGTGAAAGATTATATTTAAATGTCAGCATTTTTAACCATTTAACTTCACATAAAAGCGCTCAGGAAAGACAAAAGATGACTGTAGATTGTGAAGATCCATATAGTCTATTCTGTTATCCATATGAAAAGTCTGGAACACATCTAACGTTGTAGAGAACCAGAAAGTATGTGTACTACCTTTATGTGTAGATGAGAAAGTCAGGCAGCTGAACTTCAAAATAAATGAACCAAAAGAAGAAAGATCACTAAACATTCCTGAATTGTTTCAAAAGACACTGATTTGTTCTTTGATTCTAATTGTTTTCATGTGCAATTATAATTTTCTCACTTGTATCTCACTTTAACAGAACTCAGAGAGAAGTCAGCCTTAAAAAGTATGAAGAGGGAGCATGAAGTAGGAAGTTTCTCATTGTTACACATTTTTTCCAGCTCCCCAGGTGAGCTGACACCGTATTATTTGAGATGCAATGATGGCAGTAGTATTCCTCCTGTTCAGTTACAGATGGCAAAACAATCCTAGAAGCTAGATGTAAAATGTGTCTTTTCCTCTTATGTATGGATATGGACATAAAATACAACGTGGAAAAAAGTACCAAGGGTAAAATTGTAAGAGGAGAAACCAGTATTTTGACATTTGAGCATAATGATATTTCGGGGCGGGGGGGTGGGAATGTGTGTCTTTTTGTCCTTAGATCTTCATTCCATTGGACAAGTATTGTTTGCATAACAACACTTATAATGTCCTTTCCAATAATTTTGTCGTGCATTGGCATCGCAAGCTAAAGAAGAAAAAGACAAAATCTGAACACAGCAAACCTACCACTGGAGCACTATTCTTCCTGAAAAATAGAGTACGTTCAAAAGCTTTAGTGATTTTGTATAATACCACTGACTTTCTCTATATCTAATATGAAAGATGCATGACTGTATGTCAAGGGAACTACATCAACTTCCCCCAAAAAGTGAAACTCATTGATTGAAAAGTACAATCAGTTTTTTAAAGTGGTAACAATTCACCACCAGATGACAGCACTGTTTATTCCTAACCCCTTTTTCAGTGTTTCAGCCCTCCCTCATTTTGAAAACAAACTGTACCAAGGTGTGAATCCCCCAGCTCACTTACTGCAAGAATAGGGGAAACAAAGCCGGTGGCATAAGGTGGTTTGGTGAGGTAGTCACATCAGGGAGGCTAATCTGTTTGACAAGTTATTTTAAGCCCGTGAAGGGTTATAGCTGCTGTAAAGACACAGACAAAACCAGCTTCAGCCTAAGAAATGTGCTTTTTATTGCTTTCCTCGGTCTGAGAATGATAAAGAGGGCAAGGGGGGAAGCTTTCAAAGTAGGCATCTTAGGTTCAGCTTCACAACACGATTTTTGTGAAATCAAGGCAGCAACATCATTTTGAGCCAGCTTAGGAGCTGGCCACAAAGTGTGCTTTCATTTAAGGGGAGCAGATTGGGTTAGCTGACAGCAGTAGGTGACATTTCCGTCAAAAACAGAGATGACACATCAAGGATAGCTATATGAGGTGAAAAAAGTAACAAAAAATATTTCATATTAGTTGTTAAGAACATTTTTTTAAATCCTCCTGGTCCATTTTGTCTTCAAATGTTTTATGGCTGCAAGTGGCAATGAGTCTGACCACGCTCATGCTTCAGGATGCTGTTGGCACACTGCTCATGGGGTTAACAAACACTACCTTCAGTGCTTGAACACCAGCTACAGATCAGTGTGTTCTTCTGGAAATGCTGTTCCACTTATGTTCTGAGAGTAGTAACAGTGGATTTACAGTGCAGTAATTATGCCGTCCTTGAAACTTTTTAATAATTTAATAAAAATTATTTCTGCCACTATTCTTACAAATAAGAGTTCAATAAAGAGCCTAGCTTTCAGTGAAAACCCACCAAATATTACTAGAAATTATAATCAATATAAATTTTTATTTAAAATCATAAAATTTATTTTGAAGAATCTTTTCTGAATCAGTTTGGCATGTTTGAGTCTGAAAAGGTACTTTTCAGCCTAACACTGACAAATATCTGCTGAAGAGGAGGAGGGAAGCTGAGAATTCATTCACAGAACACTTACAGAGTGCAAGGCTCCAAACACTTATGCTTTGCTGTACTCCACAGCTCACTGGAATTCTCACAAAAAGAGCATAATTGGTGCTTTCAGTACCGAGCTGAGCAAGCAGCCTTGCCTTTTGACATGTATTTAAACTAATCTTAGTCCACATCATGTTCCATTCAGCAGTAACTCAATTGGCAAAAAATTTTAAAACATTAATACCATTTCTAATGTAAAATAGATCAAAATTCAGTTCTTTTTATAATTACTAAAATTCTGAAATCAGCCTTTAAATTCCTCTAGAACAAGAACTGCTGTAAAAACACCATAAATAGAATCAAAAGGCAGCCTAGGAGAAACAAATACATGTCCTTCAGTGTTAGAATGGTACTTCACAGCACTTTCATTTCAATTCAGGTACAACAAACATTTGTGCATTAGACACTACAGAATAGGAGCTGGAGGAGCGATGTTAAGGTAAGCTCAAACTACTCAACAGTTTTCAACCAATATCCACTAAATAAAACCATGTTAATTAACAAAAGATGATTGATTTTTCTGGGATTAATCAAGAGAAACTCCCATTCAGTTTAAATAAGAGTTCTGTGTGAATATGGAATTAAAGATTACTACTGGTAAGTCATTATTAAGAGCATTAATTATAAGCTGTATTGTACAGAGCAAGTCTTTCAAATGCAACGGTCCTAATGTGGAAAGGAATGTGCAAGTTAAAAATAAGTTGTTAGAATTGCCTAGGAAAATGATTGTCGCAGCTATGTACCTGAATGAAATCTTTTTGCCCCAAGAAGTTCAGGGGCAGAAGTTTTCTAGTTGAAAATAATAATATTTAATAATGATACCAGTATTTTAAAGAGTCTTCAGTATGTTGGTACAGAACTTGCATCAGGAAAACACGTCGCCACTTTTACTGCAACAAAGTGGTGTGCTGTGAATGTTAACACTAAGATTTAGTAAGTGAGCTTAGTAGTATCAACAAATTTATTTAATTATCAAGTGAGTTAAATAGCATTTATCAGCATAGACAGTAGGTTATGTTATGGAAAGAAGGCAAAGGGTAGTCTCTTTGGTCTGCCTTAAGAAGATGGCAGATAAAGCTTTGATTCTGTCACACATGCAAAATAAAGCAGGAACCGATTAGCCAGATTTTCATCACAGAGTTAAAGTCAGAAACACTGGTTTGCCAGCATAGTTACCTACCAGCAGCAGCTGCATTTCTATCAGTTTTATCACCTCTACAAAACAGCATTGCCCCAGAGCCCAGGAACCTGAACTCCAGCAGAGCAAACAAGAAAAGACTAGTACAAATCTGGCCATGAATAATGTATGTCACTGTTTGTATATATACATTTGGTTCGAGGGAGAAAAAGGAGAAGTGGTCCGTAAGGGTATTTCCTTAACTCTGGCTGGAATTTCAGTTAAAGAAGAAGAAATGATGCAGCACTTTTAAGGGAAGGGACTTCTTATCTGTGTCTTAAATGCATTATTAACTGAAGAATAGATTCTGAAAGAAATCAATAGCATAATAGTATGGCCATGTTAATAGTTTCTTTCAATTGTTTTGCCAATCTGTCTTCAGTGTTGCCATCCAAAAAGCCACAAATCCCAAACAGAGGAAGAACTCTTCCTACTATAGTCTTATTACTATAATTATAATCTAGAATGACCTAATCATCTTCACCATCAAACACTAGGGTAATTCTCAATGCAGTTTACAAACCCAGTTTGTTCAGCACTGTTTCGAAGTAGTTTAACACAATTTACTGAGATTTACTTGGGCTCATTGCCTTTCCCTTGGCTGTATGTGGAGCACATATGTAAGACAGGCACATTTTGATAACACCCTTATTTTTCTCAGTCAAGTCCAAATTTTATACTTACATCGGTGGCCCCCGGTAACATCCTACTGAATTAACAGATACTTAGGGACATCATTTAGTGGCAGTTTTGGCAGCATTACGTTAATGGTTGGTTTCAATGATCTTAGAAGTCCCTTCCAACTTAGATGACTCTATGATTCTATTCTATAAATGCTGGCCAGAAGAGGGGAAGGCTTTCTTACAGAACTCTGACAGGAAGGACAGCACAGTTAAATGTGGCTTCAGACTGTAGCTGTGCTTGTCTCTAAGCTGTTTGTTTGCCTTGTCCCTTCTCCTTTGACCACAACTACTTGAGTGCATAGCTTACTGTCACAGTCAGGATGGTCTCTATAATGGGCAAAGAGTACCCCTCCCTAAAGATTATTAAATTCTGCTACTTGAAGTAAAGAATTCTTGCTGTCCCTCCCCAGAGCTGGATCTCCAGTAGAAGAATTTATCTTGCCACATTAATTCATGAGTCTCGAGCCAAGCTAAATTTAAACCGCATTTTCAATTTCTGAAGCAAGATTTTCATGTCGACTACTGAAGATTTTTTTCCCTTCCAAAGGTATACTTTATATTATTGCCAATTTTACTCTCTTCAAAAACATTTATAGTGCAGTTGAGTTAAAATTTACATTTGACAGGGAAAGTGAAAAGGTCCTTTTCAATTATATCAACAACCCCCTTTTCTCCTGGCACGATGGTCTCCATAAACCTTGAATGAAAAACTAAGCATCAGCATCAGTGGAGAATACTCATGTCACCTGAGATTTGCAGCTGGCATTTTCCTCCTATTTTCTGAAAGGCTTTGAGGCAATGTTCAGAGTAGCGGGAAGAGCAGAAAATACTGAGTCAGGATGAATAGGTACAAAACGAGAACTGGATTTGATACGATTGTGAAAGAGGAAAACACTATGACTAAGAAAAATTAGAAAAGTTAGACCAACTGGCTAGATTAGCTTGATAATGTAAGTAGAAAAAAAAATAGGGCTCTATAAAAAGCTGCCAGAAGACTAAGCAATGGAAAGAACATTAAGTTCAGTTTCTATTTAGAAGGTATTTTGGGTATCCTTCTATTCCTAGCCAGAGTACCTGAATGCAAAAGTAAAGATCTTCACCAAGAAAATAGGTAGCATAAAACTATGAAAGAAAAGAAAGGTGAATTTGCCATCACAATGAAAACTAAGCAATCTTAAAAAAGAAAAGGAAAATCAAGATAAGGCAATTACACAAGCTGTGAAGTAGAAAAAACAGTGACAACCAGAGAATGTTGGAACACAATAATAATAATAAGAAATTTAGACCCTTTTCCAGTTTTCTAGTGGAAAATGTATGGAGGGTAAGCAAAAGAGAAAAGGTGAAAGAAACTGAAAAGAGAGGATTACAACAAGAAGTGGCCTGCACAGCACAAGGAAATAGAAGTCTACCTATAAACGTTTGTATATAGAGATCATTCACACTGATCAATGGCATAAATTCCAGGTTCTGTTTTACTGTACTGTAAAACTGATCAGTATTAAAACAGAGTATATAGAGTACTGCAGCTTAGGGAAAAAAGGAGACCTTTCAGAGTTCTGACTTTCTCTACTGGTTATCAACGGAAGCTGAAGGCCACATCTCCATCCTCCTGAGTCCGAACTTAGTAGCTTTAACAGTACAGAGAAGAAAAAAGGTGGACACAAAAGTAGTAGCTGATTTGAGATGGAGTGAAAAATGAATTTTACAAATTTTATTACAAATTTTAACAAATATTAATTCTTGAGAATCACTTGGTTCCTTCCATTTTTCTGTTCCTCTAGAACTTTTTGTGATTGCATAGTTTTTGATTCCACAAATAGTTTTAATTTAACCTACTTATTTCCACTTCCCAAATTTCCCCTTAGCTAAGAAGGAGCTTACTTTGTCTCTACTTCCTTCCACCTCGTTCAGGGAGAGAGTTAAAGTGAGGGATTGTTTGAGTTTTTTTAATCACTGCTTATTGGTACAAGAATATATTTAGCCTTGCTAATACCTTTCTAGGCTCTGATCCTGGAACCACCTACACTTTTCCCATTTTATCCTACAAGGGAGTTTCACTGATTTCAGAGAGACACTCACATGGACAGCTACTTGTAGGACTGAAGCTTTAAGCAGTAATTGTCAAGCTCATCCTCCATTAGTGAGCTATGAAACAAGTCCTTAAGAAGTGTACCATGGTTTGGTTGTGTGACAAAAAAGTCATATTTTATGACTGTTTACATTACTGAGAATTGATCATATAAGCCTTCTAAAAGGATTTGCAATTTCAGTTTATAGTTGTAAACTGTATCTCATTTTCTGCTCTTGAAACCAGTAAATATTTTGACTAGCCAAATGACATGTATGTCTTGGAAAAAATCAAGATGACAAGCTGGCATTTCTTGGCTTAAGTTAACATTCTTTAATCACCAGACCATGTTGTGTCTCCACTACTCTGGGTTCTTCCTGAATGCAGCAAAACAGTCATGCCATTCATAGGATAATCACTCTTTCCACAACACTTGCCAGTAATATAAATTGCAGTGGACTGAGGCTCAGGAGTTCTGTTTATTCAGTTCCTGCCCTCACTGTATCTTCCTTATATGGCCTTGAGCAAAACATTTAATCTATTTTCCTTGATAAATATGAATAATAATATTTATTTATCACTATCATGACACCTTTTTCACTCTGGAAACTTTTTGGAGCAAGGATTATTTCAGTCCCACTGGGATACACCTCCTGACACCTCCTGTTCACTGGAACCTTTAGTTCTTTAGACCTTTCTTCTTCTACTATTACTACTGCTGCTACTACTATTAATACCTCACTTATTCCCAGGTTAAAAAAAAAAAAAAGAAAAAAAAAAAATACCAACAAAAAAACCTAAGGAATTTTATTTCTCAAGATTAGACATATTACTTTGAAGATAAATTTCAAAATTCTTTTTCTTCTCTTCTGTAATAACCAATTAATCCCTGTTAGTAGACTGACAGTTTATGGACAACACTAGACACACAAGTATTTTTTTACTAGTAAAAGATTTATTCTCCCTGAAAGAATTCCTATAACAGCCTACTAAGAAACGAGTCGCTACATCACAAGAAAATTCACCACAGTCTAGGTTGCTTTCCTTTTTGTTGTTGTTGTTGTTGTTGTTGTTGTTGTTAAACTAGTGAAATATATTTGCTTTTCTGTATTTGCAGTGTAAACACCCATGCAGGATAGTTTTTCATCTATAAAGAATCGACAAGAATGTATAAAAGTCTGGTTATAGCTTCTCATTTTGTCCTTTTATTGATAGAACTTGATATTTCTGTCCTTAACTAGAAATGTCTTGCCTGCTCATGCATAAAATGCAAAACAGATTTTTTGGAAAAGAAGAAAAAAAGAGGTTCTGTAACATCAGAAGGAAACATCAAAGGACTAGTGGCAACATCTTAAGGCTTTTATCAAAGTAGTGAGGGAATGCATTAAAGCAACAATATATGTAGCTTACAAATGATAGGACTATCAAATTCAACAGTATGTCTGACAAACATAGAGGACATGTATTACATGCATTCTTTGTTTTAAAAGAAAGACTTGAACAGTGGTTTTGCTTTCAAACTATGAGAGAATTATAAAAAAAAAATTTAGGCTTGGGTCTTTAGGTTGTGTCAATCAATGCAGCTGCAGTGGAGTCAAAGGCAGCCAAGCCCACTTACACCTGATGACAAGTTACACTTTGATATTTTTTAAAGTCAGTGTCTTCAGCACACACCAAAAAATATCTATTTTTGGCTTTTTATTTCTCTCCACTTCTGTACCTACATAAGAGTTGAGGAAAAGAGTACTGGGATCTGGTTTAATGAATAAGAAGTGTAGATAGTTCTAGTAGCTCCAAATAATTCTGTTATGAAATGTTAGAGTGTTCTCACAAAATGTCTTTCTGTCAATGCTGCTTCTTGAATGTATTTCAAGAATCTCTAAGGTGTCCTCATTTACTAGGAGAATGTTATATATTGTTTCCTATTCATTCCTAAAATTTGCATTTAAAAAGTTTTGTTTATACAAGCAGCAGAACCACCATTATGAAAAAAAAACCCAGAACTGAGTGAATTATACAGAATCTCACGTCAACCCCAACCCCTGTGTGGAGCACAGCTGCCTGTTCTATTTAAATTACTGGCTTTTGCAGCCTGCAGTAGGACAAAAACAGATTATGACTCTACCCCAGGGAGACATGGCTTATCTCCCAGTCACTGCCCCAGTAGTTGGCTACAAGTCCCAGCTAACTCCAAAGCCAGACACCACAACTCATGGTCCCAGCAAGTCCATTGACTGCACTTAAAATTTCACTAATGGTCATAGCCATTAATTTGCAAAAAGGCTTCATATGCTGAGGGATAATATCCATTCACCTGTTTTACAACTGAAATAACTGGGACTTCATATAAAGCTAGTTCAGATAGGGCTGAGATTAAAACCTAGTTCTGTTGCACACGTGCGTGTACATATAGATTTATTTATTTTTTCCCCTGAAAGCATAGTCTCAGCCACAGTGTCATATTGAGAATTTAGAAGTAAGCCTGCCCCTCATAACAGACAGACAACGTACAGAGAGGTGTGGGAACAACTAATTTCCATAATAAGAGATCTGTCCATTCAGTTTATGAGAAGAGTTCATGTTAAAGAAAATGTTCTGGGTCTAGTTCTTGCAAATTATTCCTGTTGGATCATTATTACAGCACTTATGTTTTCTGGAACCATTGAACCCTGGTCAAGAAGGACAAGGAATAAATAAGAAATGTTTGGCATCACTCTATTCTGTCTGCATATCTGCTTCACCCCCAGGTGATGTGGCATCAGTGCATTGCCCTGTGTGGGATGATATAGGGATGCTGAGCAGCTGCTGTTTATTGATTTGCAGCTCTTACAACATTTTCTGTGGATCTGCAGGCCCTAAGTTCACAGGCAGCTGCTAGTCCATGTGAAGATGAAAAGCAATGGATAAAAATTAGCATAGTCACTTTGAAATAACAGACAGAATCACAAACTTCAGCTGCTGCAGTTTTATTGCAAAACATAGAATTTAGGAAATAAAAATCTGATTATCAGATTTCATTTGCTTTTGTCATTTCTATTTGCTTTAGAATATGGGCACTGTATTTTTCAATATACAATGTGACAGAGTTAGGGTGCATTTGAGGTGGGCAGCAACGCCTGTAGGGCCAGAGAGCAGAAGGCCAAAATTCAGAAAGTAGTTATTATTCTTGAAAGCATAACTCTGAAGCTTATGGGAAAATGAGGACATTTGCTTCTATGCATCAGGTCCCCAGACTGATTAATGCTCACTACAGCAGAGATTTATGGTTTTTTCTTTCTAATAGCTCTTCCGTGAGCCAAATAGAGTATGATTTTTGTACATCCTAACTGTCTCATCACAAGCTCTCCACCCATTTATATTACTTGCAAATGTCAGCAGGTCAAAGCTGTCCATTATACGTTATTATTATTTATTTATTGCATTATAGCAGCAGGGAGAAGTGATGGTAACAGCACAAGCAAGGAAAGAAATGAGGTTCCAGCCCACCACCAGCACTTTTGTCTAACTTGTGCATCTTGGCAGCCCACTCCCTGCAACCTGCTTGATCCATGCAGCTGCACTGTATGCATGCTCAGTAGCCACCTCGCTCCTAACAGCCTTTGATATACCAGAACCTCCTCACCCTATATATTTCATAAACCCAGAACAAAATTTCAGGTTTTGCCCCATGCTGCAGGTTGCTCAGGAGGCACAATCAATCACCAGCTTTACAACGTGGCAGATTTCCTGCTTTTTGTACATGACCAGAAGTTTTTGATCTCCTGGAGTGCAACTCTGATTTTGAAATAAACTCTGAAAGTTCTGTTTCTCTAATACTGGTAAAAATCCAATATACAAAAACCTCTTAGTTAAAACAGAGAAAGTCAAAAGGGCTGAAAAATTTGACAAACATCCATTTCTGTCTGTCTGTTGGGTATCTTGATCTCATAGATTTATGAAAGAAGTGATAATAAATACAGGTCCAATCTCACAAGAAAGAGATCAGGAATGAGAGACGAGGTATATGCATTCATTGCCTGTTAATTGCCTTGCTATATGGCCCTCTGTGCTTGTGGGAGGTCATGTTTTAGAAACATTCATGCAGATATCCAGCAGAGAGCATGATACTCTTTTTAGTAGGCTTACCCATACACCTGCAACAGCTAATGAAATAATGTCAACTTTTTATGAATATTCAGAGTGCTTTTGTTAATAAAAAATAGAAGGCATTATAATAGCCAGCCACTGTGTCAGCTGGCACCAGCTGTTCAACTTTTCTAACAGAAAAAAAATAATTGCATGTGAATTGTATTGCTCATGAAAGTGAGACAGATGTAGGAAGAAGGCAGCCAGGCACCACAAACACTTGCACCTCAGCTCAGGCTCCACCTGCAACACCAGTTATTCAATTACTGGGGCTTACCTCTACAATCCATGCAGCTTCATGCAGCATTTGCACAGTAGGACTGCGGGGCTAAGGACTAGTTAACATGTGCAGATAATTTTTCAAAACTACAGCAGGTAAAGAATGAGTAACTGTAATGACAATATTAAGTAGTAATTTGTAAACAGTATATATATATAATAAACAAATACATATGTATGTATTCCTCTGTTTCTCATTCTTGCTCCCCTAGAGACAGGCAGACACACTGAGAGCTTTTGAAGCGGAATACAAGACTTGCAGTTTATCTCCATGCACTTGAGTTTCTCATCTCATTATATTAATTAATCTTATTGGCTTCAACATCTATTTTTTATATCCTGAAATGAAAAAGTGAGGTCTCATATAATTACTGATATTTCTAAATTAGCTTTTCCTTCAAACTGAGACAAAAGTCTGCCTTCTTTGCGTGTTTCAAATTATGAACTCAGCTCCCTGCTCACTCTTAACCACTTTTCTATCAGTAGGACTTTGCAGAAAACAAAAGCTCTCTCAGGGTAGGGCAGGAGGAGTCAGCCCTACAAATCAGTCCATGACTGCAACTAAGAAACCTGCAAAACCCAGCGTTAATGAGCATAAGACTTATCTAAATAAACCACACCCAAATCCCTGAAGTGAGTACATAAGAGCCACTAGCTCCTCATGCAGTCAACACTGTGAGGTGGGTCAAGCACTATTTAAATTCCTACACAGTGAAAACGAGATCCACTTCCACAACTCTAATGAATAGACTGAAAAGACCATAATGGGAATTAGATTTTCTTCTCCATTTTCACAGGATGTAATCACACTGTTAGTCTTCAGCATGTGTTATACATGTGGCAGGACGCTGACTCACATATGGAAATAACAATCCTGAAATGACTTCATTGAATGATAGAATGGTTTAGATTAGAAGGGACCTTTAAAGGTCATCTAATTCAATCTCCCTGAAATGAGCAGGGACATCTTCAACTAGATCAGATTGCTCAGAGTCCCATCCAACCTGACCTGGAAAGTTTCCAGAGATGCATCTGCCACCCCTCTGGGTAACCTGTGTCACTGTTTCACCACCCTCATCATAAAATATTTCATCCTTATATCTAGTCTAAATCTTCCCTCTTTTAGTTTAAAGCCATTACTCCTTGTCTTATTGCTACAGGCCCTGCTAAAAAGTCTGTCCCTGTCTTTGTAATAAGCCCATTTTAAGTACTGAAGGCTGCAATAAGGCCTCCCTGGAGCCATCTCGTCTTCAGGCTGAACAACTTAAACTCTCTTAGCCTGTCCTTATAGGAAAGATGTTACATTTGTCTAATCATCTTTGTGGTTGCCCCTTTGGACCCACTCCAACAGGTCCATATCTTTCTTGTACCAAGGACACCAGAGCTGGACACAGCACTACAGGTGGGGTCTCACCAGACCAGAGTAGAGGGGCAGAATCATCTCTCTCGACCTGCTGGTCACAATTCTTTTGATGTAGCCCAGGAGACAACTGTCTTCTGAAGCTGCAGATCAATGCATTCACACATGCAATGGAGAAAAATATTCAAACGTGTATTTTGAGAGTTATGTTTCACTTTTTCTTTAGGACATTCAAACTGCTTCTTACAAGTATGGAAAATCACCACCATGGAAAGCTATATGGGTTACAAAATATCATAGACAGTAATCACTCTCAGGAACACGTCTGTCTAGGTTTCTAAGTGTGAAATTAGAGGCGGAAGTCTGGATATAAGACAATCTTAGCTCAGGACTTAAAGACCATGTTCAGACATGGCACACGAAGCTAGTGTTAAATACATGTGTCTGCTCCTCTAAGCGTCTGTTCATGAACCTAGGGAGTGTGTTTTGAATTTCTTAGTCAAAATTAATAATTAGCATTCTAACTCTCATAGAGTCAAATGATCTGTAACATGAATTGTATGATAGTATTCGTTAGATTTTGGTTTTACCCTGCTAAACCTGACAATACACACACTTTAAAAAAACAACCCACCACCACATAGCATTGATGTTCAAGCAGAGCACAAAGGCCATCGTAGGAGAGCAAAATCAGAATGAGTCTCTGACCCTCTTTGGTCCTGGGTGTAGCTAGCAGCTTCATGTTCTGTACAGACACAAGTGCTTCAAGGAAAGGTGAGAGTCAGCAGAAAGAGGAGTAGGGTGTTGATCTTCACCATGCAAAGAGAAGCGTGACTGTTTGATGCAGACTGATGAAAATTCCTCTGGATACTACATACAGCAACTACCTGGCTTTGCTGAGCCCTTATGCAAGCTTTCAATTCCACTGTTAGATTTTGCAATAGTTAAGCAATTTATTAGTTCTTAGCATGTTATATTGTTGTGGTCTTTGTAAGAGTAGTTGAAATATCAGGTAGCGTGGGAAAAAGTACTGGAGGGGAGAGGAGCCCATGAAAGCTGGCTAGTATTCAAGGATCACCTCCTCCAGGCTCAGGAGAGGTGCATCCCAAAAAAGAAGAAGTCAGGCAAAACAGCGAGAAGGCCTGCATGGATGAGTAAGGAAGTATTAGATAAGCTTAAAATCAAAAAGGAGGCCTATAGAGGGTGGAGGGAAGGACAGATGGGCTGGGTAGAATATAGAGAAACTGTCCGAGTGGCCAGGAACCATATCAGGCAGGCAAAAGCCCTAAGGGAACTGAATCTGGCCAAGGACATCAAGGGCAATAAGAAAAAATTCTATAGCTATGTCAGGGAAAAAGGTAGGACTAGGGAGGCTGTGGGCCCTCTCCAGAAGAAAACAGGAGAACTGGCCACCCAGGATATGGATAAGGCTGAGGTACTGAATGACTTTTTTGCC
>VXBW01004906.1:1042659-1055159 GCA_013400375.1 Thinocorus orbignyianus
GAGTCCTCAACATAGAAAGGACATCGAACTGTTGGAACAGGTCCAGCGCAGGGCCACCAAGATGATTAGAGGGATGCAGCACCTCTCCTATGAGGACAGGCTGAGAGAGCTGGGGCTGTTCAGCCTGGAGAAGAGAAGGCTCCGGGGAGACCTGATAGCAGCCTTCCAGTATCTGAAGGGAGCCTACAGGAGAGCTGGAGAGGGACTCTTTGTCAGGAAGTCTAGTGACAGGACGAGGGGTAATGGTTTTAAATTGGAAGAGGGGAGATTTAGTTTAGATGTTAGGAAGAAGTTCTTTACTGTGAGGGTGGTGAGGCACTGGAACAGGTTGCCCAGGGAAGTTGTGGATGCCCCATCCCTAGAAGTGTTTAAGGCCAGGTTGGATGGGGCTTGGAGCAACCTGCTCTAGGGAGAGGTGTCCCTGCCCATGGCAGGGGGGTTGGAACTTGATGATCNGAGGTGTCCCTGTCCATGGCAGGGGGGTTGGAACTTGATGATCTTTAAGGTCCCTTCCAACTCTAACCATTCTATGATTCTATGATTCTATGATCACTCCCACCGGTTGTAAATATATTTTTTAGAGACGTTAGTGTAATTTAAAAAGCAATGTGTTTATCGTGTCCCATCATCAGAACAAGAGATCTCTATTCCATTTCCCAGTTGGATCATTCCTTTTAAAAGACATAATTTTTGTGCAAGCCAGTAAAAACTGATTCCTAAATATAGCCTAAGCACCATTGTGGATCTATGTTTCAATCCTATCTCATTAATTAAATATATATATATATATATATACATAATTAGAGTTTGGTTTGGGTACTTATCGTTGAATTCCCACATTTTCTGGACAAATCAGGCTCGGTTTGGGCACCTTAAGCAAACATAAAAATTAGAAAAAGTAGTACAACTTATCTACTTGTCTCAAACAGTGTCCATTTTCATGTATTCAGGAAAAGGAAGGGAAATTATATGTCATGAGAATAGTCATACAGACAATCCAAATAACCATGGGATTATTCACTGAGCTGAACGTTGGTGACTGGAATTTCCAGCTGGAAGTGAATGATGGTGAAATAGGAAGTTCTGAATAGGATCTCTCTGAAGACTCTAATGTTCCATAACATTCAGTTATGAATATTCCTCACTTGCACAAAGCCTACAAATCTGTATGGATAAATTCCAGTCATATAAATTTGTGTTGAAAAACCTTAAATAACAACATCTATAAGATATTTTTAATTTCCTTAACAGTTTTCCTTGCACCTCTTTGATAAAAAGGAGAATAAAAGCACTGCTACTCAGACTTTCAGGAGCTGCTGAATATGTATTTCCTTGAAGCTATCTTATCTATTTTCATTTAATAAAGTTGTTGACATTTTCCAAATACAAAGTTGTGATTGTCCTCATTGTCACATGCTCTTGGCGCAACTCTAAGATACAAGTGTAACATCATTTCTCCTCAGCCAACGTTCAAAATAAATCTAATTGCAATGGTACAAATTCAGAAACAGCAATGTGGAGAAAAATAATGAAGTCAATAGAATTAACATGAAAAAAAGGTCTCTAAAATTAAAGTCCTGTGAAAAAAAAAAAAAAAGTAGAAAAATATTTGTGGATAAAAACAATCAACTTTAAACAATATTTGAATAACCAGAAAACAAATTGTTTCAATTATTTTCTAGCATAAATGATTATGGTCATTCCAAAAAATTGAATTTACAAGAATTAAGTTTTATCATTATGTATGAGGTTACATTATTAAATATAACAGGAAATCCACAGTTCGGATCTAACCCTGTAGAAAGGCTTTTTATCATTTAAATATGATTCAAAGGAGGGGAAGACTCTTGCATGTTACTGTGTTCTATTTCATCTTTAATTTAACCCTTTGAGTATTTTGCAGAATGAACAGGATTCATGTGCATCAAAGAAAAAGACAAATTTGATTAATTCAGTTTAGTTAAAAAGTCAGAATATTTCAACTTGATACCATGTTAGTAGCCATAAAGATAAATTGAAAATCCTGTTTGTGTTTATAATTGATTCTTTGAAGAACTTCACTATAAAGCATGAGAAGATACAAACCTGATAAAACATCTGCAGGCATTAAGGTAAAACATACACTCCCTTTACCTGTGAGAGCCACAGACACTTCCAGAATTACTCACTCCTTAGGGGACACAGTCAGTAGTTAAGTTCTGGCTTTTCTCAGTGAACGTTTTAAGAAAGAATATCTTACTTTCCACCTGCTGAACAGTACATGGGTGCTCTGAGCAACAAACCCCACAGCATCCACTCTGAGAATGAGCAGAAAACACCCAGAGGCATTTAGCAGACACTTGGCAGAGTCAATCCTAACTGCCTTGTGGTTCCCTAAGTAGACTGAAAACAGCTTCACTTTCTGTGGTAGCAGCCTCACACTCATCACCACCCACCTCAAGACAACCCTCCTTGAGAGGGATCTCAAATACCTAGATACCAGTAGTGAGAATTATGTTACCCCAAACATCCTGCAACTTTTACAGAAAAAGAACTTGAAAATTTCACACACTACAGTGGAAAGTCTTTGTTTTACCATAGTTAAATACATTAATGCCAACAAGTTACAAATGCTGTCAATTATATGGTCTTGGAGTTATCTCACATGAGTAAGGTAAATGACCATCCCCATCTTTGTATGCTGGTCACATTAGCAGAGATCATGACTTGCTATAACTCATTTCATTAAATCCTGAGATATAGTAGCTGGGTATTTGAATCCCTTTAATTAAAGTTTATATGGCATCATAATTTATACAACCAAAATTTCAGCTGTCTTTACCAAAGTTCTGCAAGAAAGATAGCCTAACATTAGCAATTAAAGCCAAACAGAGGCCACCCTGAGTTTGACTTGACAGTGGACTCTAAGAAAAAGTGGTCTGAGTCATGCCATTATTGCTCAAAGTCATTACATTTCACTGTCTTAGACTTTTTTTTTTTTTTTTTAATAGCTGTTAAACCAAGAGACTGAAGATTTAGGAAAGTTAAGATGAAAGTTTTTCATTAGACAACTCACTTTAGAACACAGGGGCAAAATTTACTTGATTCACAGGTTAAATTTTGTTTAAGTAAACATCTGGAAGGAGTGCTGATGTTTTTAAATAAAATCAACATCTTTATTTTTATTTCATTCTGCAAATCATTCCCAATTCTCATCTTTTGAGTCTGCAATCTCATTCATGATTCTGTTGATTGGTGAATTGTCTGCTTTTGAAACTATTTTCATTTTTTGTTTCTTCAACAATCTAATGTTGAAGATTGTCACTATTGTACACTAACTCCTTGTATTTACATTCAAATACCATCTATGATGCAGATAAAGCAATTGCATTTCTCAAAAAAACAAAATTAAAGTAATATTTCATGCTTATTAGGTGTACTGATTACATTAAACCAATGGAAATTAAGACGAGAAGGAATACAGAGTGATGTGAAAGGTATTTCCACAGTTCCAACCCATAACCCATGTACTATCTATTGTTAATTTCCACTTACAACACTGTCATCATCAGTTTACTTAATAATCAGAAAAAATAAAGTTTCCCTTGGTTTTTTGGCCATTTTCAAATCAGTACAAGTGAGAGCAGCTGCAGTAAAGTCCGCTGCTGAACTGCTTTGCAGTGGAGCTGCATTTCGCTTAGTGCATCCATGAAACTGGCTCTGAAACTGGCTGCAAAACAGGCTGAACCTTATTTTGAGGGTCTGATTATCTTGCAAAACTTTCAGCACTTCCTTTTTTGGATTAGGATGTGAAGCATGAGAAGTCTCATCTCATTCTTCCTTCTTCTTTTCCCCACCCGGAGGCTTTCAGATATTGCTTAAGACTGACTTAACAAGGAAGCTCAGAAGATTATGGAAAAAATTTATTATATGTACTAGATTAAAATGGATTCAGGATATATGGTGAAGAATTTTGTCTCAGGATTGTAAGGGTATAGTCCCATGCCATGACTGAGGGGCTGGGTCACTTTGACCAATTTCTGCCATCTCTCTGTGCTACCCTTTCACTTGCCTTCCCTAGAAAAATGGTAAATTCTTCAAGGCAAGCTCTATTTCTTGCCATACATTTTTACCTGACAGGATGTCAAAGTTTAGACATTTCAAAGTTATATGTGTCTATCTGAGATGATCCTCTTACAGGAAAGAAATCTCCAGGAGGTGATTTATTTCACTAACCATAGACAGCTGAGGACTGCACAGAGGTCTCCTGAGCTCCCTCCTCTCTTGTGAAGGCAACCTGGCTCTGGCAGCTCAGGCTAAGATGTAAAACTTCTGAACATGGACATAGGAGCAGATGAAGTCTCTATTACAGCCAGTGTGACCATTTAGACATTTAGTACAACCCTAAGTAAAGTTCTATCTAAATTTGGTGGGATTTGCTTTAGTTGAGCAGATTTACCCTTTATTTCAAAGTCACAATTCATTAAACACCCAAAAGGGGGAAAATTATTTTGTGTTGCAATATCTCACTTCATCTCCTCTGCACATCCAGCCAGCACGGGGGGGGTGAAGAGGAGGATTCCACTTCTGCAAAGGGGAGCAGTTGGACTGAACACCCTCTGAAGAAGGGAGGCTTTGAAACATCATGCATAACTGAGGAAGACAACAAGTGTTTCCCACAATATCTTGTCACATAAGACTTGAGAAGCTTCCCCTTAGCCGAACCCTTTTTTTTTTTTTTCTGAAGGAACATCAAACCAGCTGGTTTTGAATGCACCTATATAGTCTCTGCCAAGATGAAAAGTTAATAGATCCCAATGGGCATGGCTGCTTGATCAGCAAGGTTATTTTGCACTTGGCTGTGCCTGGTTTTGCAAGCACTTCTTTACTGAACCATGGTATAATTATCACTTGCAGGAAGAGGTTTGTTCAGTTCCCAACCTTGTGCTGACAACAGCCTCCAGCCATGTGCTGCTACCCCAGCTTTCACAACTCAGCAGAATCCATCCCATCAGAACAAGGCCAGTTAGAGGCAGATGCAACCACGTTGCCCAGCCCAGATTACCTATCATCTAGATAGGCAGCATACAGGCTCAGTCCCAAGAAGTTGCCAAAAGTAAGAGAATGACCATTGAAACAAATCCTGGGCCTCTGCCCTCTTGCTCACCACTTCAAGGTGGCTTTGCAGCACTCCAGTGACACAACCCTCTTATGCATTTGTGCTGAAGGATCCTCATAGTGATGTTCCCTTTCTCCTTTGGTAAGGGAAATCAGCAGCTAGAGAAATTTATTGTCTTGTGCACTGGGAGTACAGCTCTGTCAACACAAAGCAACTTAGAGGGATGGATTAAAATACAACACACCAGGACAAACCACAGCTCAAAAGCACCCTTGCCTTTTACTGGCCTGGTTTAGAAACTTCTAATTTGCACCTTCCTTGTATTAAATACGTTTTCATTTACAATTGTGTATACCTTCACACCTACATTCATCCAACGTGACCAGTTACCCTAGAGCACAGTACATAAGGGTATCTAAAGTAAACAAGTGTTATTTCCCAAACTGGTGATCTGCAAAGGTGTTGGGCATTCTTGAGGTTCAGAAACATGCAGTAGGTCAATATGAGGAGAAAATAATGGCTTCAAATATAACCTTGTTACCATTTGGTTTTGGTTTTTTTTCCTATATATTTTCCATAGAAATGCATGTCAGTTCCAGAATATGAGTTTTGGATTAAATTAGAGTTGTGTCCTGATTATACCTATAACAAGCAGGTTGATTGCTCTGTGTTAGATCATGTTTCTCCACACTGACAACTGGCTTAGCCCAGATGTCAGACTTTTAGAACAACTCAGGTAAGAGCAAACTAGGAGCAGCTTTATAATGCAATCAGTCAGGGCTTTTTTTTAATTTACCTTGATTTAAAAGTAGGCATCTAAATTAGTACTCGGTATTGGCAGCTGCCACTGTAGTACCAGAAAACCTCTGTGTGTAGCTCTCCAAAAGTCAGTTGCTCCCCTCAGCATTGCAAGGAGCACATTGACTTTGATGGGAAATTATATATTCAGGATATTCTTGCGAGAAACAAGGAAGTGACTCAAGAAGGCCAGTCTCCACTGATCTTATTGTAGACCATACTCTTAAATCACTTTCAGGCTTTGAAAATTCATCTGCATTTTGGACATACGAATTTCTGAGATTTGTCCATGACCATGGAGGCAAAAAGACCAAGTATGATCAAATTCTTTAGATACCAAATAGTAATTATAGGTTCAGGGGACAGAAGGGCATTATTGTTTTTTTCCTAACATCAGTGGGGTTTATTTTCCTTTCCCTTGGGGTCAAATTGTCTACATTTAGAATCAAATTTTCATGGTGGAGAGTTTAATCATGAACGAATATAGCTGTCTGTACATCTATATACATGGACTTAACATCTGTACATACATGATAAAGTCCTTATAGTTCTAGAATTATTTCATATTTAAATACAAAATAGATGAGGGAAAGGGGTAAACTGCATAATAGAAAAGCGTGGTGTGAGGTAAATATTATTTGAATACAGTCTTGCTCTGAATTTGCCAGCAAAACTTCCACTGAATTCAACAGAAGCTTTGTGCAAATAAGCAGTAAAGAGGACACACAGTTTTATATAGTACAACAAATTCAATTGTAGAAAACAGGGAAGTGAAATCTTCTTGTGTCCTCAGAAAGCAGTTGATTAAGTTAATGGTCTAACTTAGACCCGCTTAGCTATGGTGCAATGCTATGGCTATAGAAGTACAATAGTTTAATTGTAATGTAGTTCGAATCCAGATGGCATTGAACATATCATGTTAACCAGCTAGTTCCTGCGGCAAAAATACACTGCAAGTTCAATGACAGTTAAAATGGGAGCATTAAAATCAATTATTAATGAGTACACAACTAAGCCCTGTTATACAGTTGCTGCTCTCTCACACCCCTGCTGGGAAGCAGGATGCTGCCTGCCAGGCTAGGATGGGCACTCAGGCTCTCCCCATCACTTCTGCGAGGTCCTGCACCCACTCCTGTGGTCCCTGAACCCAAGTTAGACTCTGTTAGCTATTTGTCCCCGCTTCCACAAAGCAGAATGGTCCCCAGAGGCAGATACTTGCTTGTCCCCATACTCACCCCAGCTCTTTACCCATACTGCGAGTGGCAGACGTGGCCGGCCAGCTGGAGGTCGAGGGAAGCAAGCACTGGGGGGGTTTCACAGATCCTACTTCCCTTCCTATAAAGGGTGGGGACAAGGCTTGCCTCTTAAGGAACTACTAGAAATTTGGTTCTATATTTGACTTTCGATGGCTGTTAAAGACAACTGCTCACGGCAGAGTTTGTGTACCACCAACTTCCACTCACAAAAAAAAACATGTTTTTTGGAATTGAGGTGGAAATTTTAGCTATTACTTTAACAGCTTGAAAATTCTCAGAAATATAAAACCTGCCCCAAAAGCTATAGCATAATAATATTCCATGTACCGAGACAAAATTAATACGAGATGAGATGACTCTTTCATCACAGCAGGAAGACTCAAGAAAAAAAGCCCTGAATATGGATCAAGGTTTTAGGTATTTAAAAGGGCAACTCAGGTGTATGTAGTGTTGAAGACTTGTTTATCTTGGATTGAGATTAAAAAGTCCTGTAATCAGGATAGGCTCTTGTAATGCAACAATTTCCTCCAAATTATGAATAACTTGAAATCACTCTAAATCCCCTAAGCCTTTTTTTTTTTTTTTTTTAAGTAGTGCCTGCTTGCTAAAGCCTTAAGGGAGGTAATTTTGTCTCTTTTAAGCCCAGTTTTTATAACTGCTGTAATATGTGATGGACATATTTGAATCTTCAGATTCAAATCTTTCAGAGGTAAGAGTTATGTCCCCAAGTCATATTTGGAAACACCCATTTCTTTTACACTGTGCTATCCTCCATGTAACATTAAAGTAAAGGATTCATCAAGCCCTTCATTGAGAAGCAAGAACTGGGATACGCAAGAATGACAGACAGCCGTAAAGGGAACAGTATTTTCCTGTTTTAATTACTCTTTGCTTGAAAGATGCTAAAGCATTTTGCAAGGTCTCATGCTCACAATCAAGTTTTTAGAGCACTGCACAAAACCAAAAGCCAAGGGAGCTGAGATTCAAACAGCAGCTCATGATTTTGAGTAACAATACTGAAAGGAGTTAATAGTGCCTCTCATCTCACCAAGCAAGCAAGAGGTCCAACAAGGCAAAAAGTTATACAGAGACAAAAACATCAGAGAGAGATAAAATACTTGGACACTGTCAGCCTCAGACACTGAAACTGCTTTCTCTTAAAGCTGCTGAAGATGCCATTACAATTCTGACAGCATTGAAAAACATAAAAAAAAAAAAANAAAAAAAAAGTGATGGGACCTATGGTCATCTTCACCTGAGTTCTGTCTGCTCTAGACAGGGACAGTCTCGTTCCCCGCAACGTACTTGTAGTGCTGAGCTGGATTCAAAGCTCTGCAAACAAGACAATCTTCATAGAAGATTTTTTTTTTGGGGGGGGGGGTTATGAGAAAACCTGTTTGGACCAGAGAAAATTCTGGCAAGTAATATAAAAACCATCATGGAGGAGATCAGGGTGGCAAAGGGGATAAAAAAGGAAAGCCTGCCTTTAGCAGAGAGAAGAGAGAGGGACTCATCACTCTCTTCTTGGTTGTCCAATGGCAGGATATCAGATACAATACCTAATACATTCTTCTTGTGTTCCCTGTTGTTTCTGGCTTCCACCTCACTGATTTCAATGAGAAATAGCTGATCAGAATTCTTTGTTCAGCATCTTTGTGCCCTCCAGCATCCTGCCACTCTTTTCCCTGAGATCCAGAGGTGATTCCTTATTCATTTGTTTAAGAAATGCACTTTGTGAGAAAGTACAAACATTATTGGTAACAGAGGTCAGCTCCCTCCCCTTCCCAAGCTGTCAACATTTCCATTTCTCGATGTTAGAAAAACAACTAAATTAAAATGTCATTATTGTAATATTTCTCTGCTACATAAACCTTTCACCTAAGAATCTCAAAAGGCTTTATCCTGGTAAATATTAGCATCTTTGGTAGTAAAGTTGATATACAACACAGTTTAGGGATAAAACTGAGAATTACAGATTTCACACCCTGAGTCAAATTACAGCCATCCTATGCTTTTCCCTTTCTGGCACCTGAAAATTTGAAAAAATACGATTTTTCTCTCCCAGACCCCTTTAGCTCGTATTTTACTAATGGTCCCGGTAAGGCACTGTGCAGTGGATAACAGGTCAAATGAAATCACACCAAATGAAAATAAAAATATCGTCTAAGAAGAATCTGGATTTTTCTTAGTTTACAGCCTTCGAGATATTCAAGCACCTACTGTCAGCCAAATGAAGACCCCGGTTTAGAAAGCATCCAGGTTTCAGTCAAAGACACCTAAGGGTATGCTGAAATGCTCTTTTTTTTCAGGGAACAGTGACTTGAACAGCAGCTCAGCACTTCCCTGACCGCAGGCCAGTGTGGATCCAGCCCCTGGGTCCCTTCCTATGGGAACACTAGGCAGAGAGACCTTTTTTCAAAGGAGGTCAGCCTTTGAAATGGGAACTGACCTTCAGCAACCAAGACTCCCCTCTCCTTTGCAGCCTTCATGCACTTTCTGTTAGAAAGCAACGCAACGGGGTATATTCTAATTCTCATCTGCTAAGCGTCCTTAAAAGCCTGGAGTTGTTCCTGTTCTCACTAAAAGAGAGGAACTGAGCGCACGAGAGACAGGACTGTCCTTCAGCTCCTCTTCCTCTGCCTTTCCCGTATATGGTTAGTTCTGCTATCAAACCTAATCCATTTTCAGTATATAAGGGTAATCTTGATCATCAGGGGTAGAAAGTATGAAGTCCCTGTGTGTTTCTGAGCAACTTTCTGTGGGATAACATGGGTCTAAGCAACTGCCAGGAACATTCAGCTTGCCGCTGTTTCTCTGGAAAAGAGGAGTAGGTGTCAGGGCCAGGGTGCAGATGCTTGCAGAAGACAGGGAAGGGAGCTGGGAATAGCCTTCCCCTATTGTCATTTCCAGGAGAGAGGAGAAAATCAGGGGGCGACAGCTGGTAAGGATACCCTCAGAGGGGTCCAGATCCCACATCCCAGCCTGGGATCCAGGTTCGTATCCTGTTGCTACAGTCAGAACTTCCACCCTAAATAAAGATAGACTTTCTTTCCAGAGAAAGGGGAGCTGTTTAGATAAGCTCCACATCATAAATGCATTGTGATACTCAAAGTGAGAATAGCGCTTTTCACTGCAAGAGCAGCTGCTCTTTTATGGAGGTTGATAGGTGAGAAAATGGAAAAGTTTTACATTTCATTTAAAATTGAGCCACAGAGCTTTCTAAATCAATATCAGTGCCCTCAAATCTCAGACCAAAAATACCTGTCAAAGGAAGAGAATGACTGTTCTCATCATTCTAGCCATCAAAGTTATTTTGATCAAGTCTGTGTGCATTTTTAATAACGATTTTCCTTCTCTCCCAAAGTCTTGTTATTCACTTGAAGGTAAAATTATACAAAAAGAGGAGCAACTTTCTGAAAAAGTATGAGAACCTCTGGGACAAGATCAACCAGTATTTTTCCAACTTAGAATCTTGAATTATATGTGTGACGGAAGACACTATGAGTATGGCTTTTCACAATATAAGGTGTTTTTTTATATTCAGTTTAACAACATATAACAGTGGCAAAACTAAAATAAATATAGCAATTTATAAATAAATAGCAGTTAACAAATGGGGGGGTTTGCCATCTTTAAAATTAACTATTGTGAAGATATATTTATGGCATCCATGTCCCAATGAGAAAAAATGGAAAAGAAATCCTCAGTGCTATGAAAGCCTCCATAAGAATTAGAATTTGAACTTTAAAAAGTGGCAGTCCTGAAATTGTTTCAAATTGTTTCATATATCATCTAAATCATGCTGAGATTTACACAAGGAATCTCTACCAAAACCAGTGGAACGAGGGAGGGGGAAAAGCAAACATTCTGACTAACAGCTTTGCCACACTAGGCTTGTAGTATTGCTCCCAGTGCTAAGCAGTCTCCTACTACAAATATTTAAATTTAAAAAAATAATTTAAGAAGTGTTTCTTAAAAGTTATCAAAACCAGCCATTAAATTTAGAATATGTGCTAACAAAGCTTTTCCAAACCAGAATACTTTTGTCCATGGCATGAACAAATTTATGGATAAGGCAAGTATTCTAATAGATGAATCTGCATGATAGAATATAGCAAAAAAGAACTACTACACAAAGACTGGTGGCAACATTATTTTAAACAGCATGAGTGTGTTTAAAGGCGGGGGAGCTGCTAGTGATACATCATAATTATAGCTGTATTTGTATACTGGTAAATCATACTTTTATTTTAACATTTCATACATAACTGTTATTCTCAGAAATATGACTAAGATCAAAACAAAATACCACAAGTTGTTCCAGAAACGTTTTATCTAACTTTGTTATTCTTGAAGGTTCTACTTTATGATTTCACAATTACAAAATACAGTCATCTTGAAATTAAAATCTGCATAAATTTTGTTCAAGTTATTTTAAGAAGTCAGTGATACAATGGAGTTCAGAATCTGACCTGTAACACTTAGGCACTCAATAGTTTCACCAGCAGCTACCTCCTTACAGACTTGTCAAAGGTAATGGGAAGGTTTTAGAGTGTTTTCCATACTAATATGGAGCACAGTCTGGTGATTTCGATATTTACAGCATTTTACGTATCTGCTACGAAGCCAAATTCAAAATAGCGTCTCAAAATAAAAATAATTTTACATTCATTTGTGCTCATAAGTATGCATCTAAAATTTAAACTACCACTAATATTTCTCAAATACTAAACCAGAAGTGCAGGTTTTAACCATAGTACCATGTAGTTTTCAAGTATAAAAACAATTGTATTTAATGTAATCATAACAAAATAAAAACCAGCATATGTTACAGCCCGTAAATAGGGAGGAACAATGATGTCAAAGTGAAACAGCAGAGCAAAAATGTACATAATTCAATCATTGAGGAGGACTGTTCTATATTCTGCTGGTTATTCTATTCTTTATGAAAAACTATTCTAATTGAATACATCTTCATCCGCTAAACGAGTGTTTTACAATAGCATTTACACTAGAAACAAAATAGAACAGTGGAGATTCCATTTCTAATTTTGCCAAAAAAACCCCTCAAACCCTATAGTAAAATTTTGCAGATCAGAAAGATATATTATAGATTAAAAATAATCAACTTTCCTTTTACTGCAATGCCTCCAAAACAACGGGGGAGGAGGAGGAAAAGGTCTAAACTGGTTCCATTAGTATGCAAATAATGTCATGTACATGTGACACCATGATGTCAAGAATTCTATTTCATTTTTTACAGCTGAAGGAACAGAATATAGATGCTACTGCTATAAAAGAGTTTGAAGTGGAGTTATACATACCTGCCCATACCAACTGTATTCCAG